>DWCF01002099.1:0-25820 GCA_018230265.1 Delias oraia | reverse complement strand
AGCCGAACCAAAGTAACCGACATTGCCCATCGTATTAGTAAGTTGAAGTGGCAATGGGCTGGCCACATCGCTCGACGAACCGACAACCGATATGGAAGAAAGGTTCTAAGAAGAATGTTCGAAGAAATAAGTGCGTCAGCATTTACTTCAGCATGGCTCTCTTACGGGTGAAACCAAATGTGCTAAGGTCGAATTATTTGTTAATGTCAATGGTTTTATACTAAGTTAAAATTTTATATTTGTATGTTGTTAAAATTGCTTTTACATTAAAAATTATATAGTTTTACATCCGTTTGCTTTGTGTGAAACATGTCTTTACCTTTATTTGCAGTTTAAAAACCTTATAAAATACAAGGTCCCTTAGGAACTCGCTTCTGACCCTTCAGAACAATAATAATACCAATAAGTACCCTCTCGGAGTAAACGACTGAAGCATGAACACTGCAGGTGTTACGAAGAACTTTTTCTCCGGCTAAAGTTTACGTAAATTTACACATTCCAATGATATAGGCAACACCTGTAGGAGAGTCATGCTAAAGCATATGCTGGCTCACAATTCAGACCGGCTCATCCGAAATGATACCACGGGCTCCCTTAGGTAATCAGCGTGAAATGGTAGTTGTACTTGAAACGGTGCTTCTACTAGGTTTCGCTGAGTGAGTGAAGATATCGGTGGCCCTTAAAAATGCTGGTTAAGTGGCGTAAAAACCCGGCAACACAACCAATGCGCGGAATATGGCGTTGTTGTCCAGTGGGCGGCGGTGTTCTCTTACCATATAGGAGAAAACCTGCTCCGTTGTCCGCTATACAATGAAATAACACAAAATTACCCATCAACCATGCTAACGGGCTATTACTCGACTCGAGTGATACCACCAGCGTGAATCGGATACCGAAGGCCCATCGTAAAAAAGCCTCCAAAACCATCATACTCGAAGTGCATTTGTATACAGAAATCATGAAATCTTAATAACAACAGGTTTTAATCGACAACAGAGTTTTATGTCTGAAATCTTCTATTTTTATGGAAATAGACCATAAGAATTAAAATGTTGGCGGGTGGCGGAACGGATGGGTCTTTTCTATGGTAAGAGATTATCACTGACATTCGACAACCGTGTCACAATCCAGGCTTTGGTTGTGTTGCCTGCCTTCTATGCCACTTGAGCAGTATAATTTCAAGTCTCTTATAGGTACGACAGTATGTGTCAATATTATTACATTAGAACCAGCGACAATACAGAGTAAAGAGGTTTATCATCGAATATATAAGAAAACAAACAAACAGAATAGGTAGTTGCAAAGGCAGATTTCCTTAAAAGGCTGTGTTGTCAAGCATGAAGGGACAGGTGGATGTCTTTATGGAGGGGTACCTACGTCTTCGAGGGTCGAATAAGTGATTATCAAGGACATTTTTCAAAAATTGCTAGAACTCACAAATTATAGACATAACACATATTTGCTTATTTCAAACAAAGGTTTCAAAAAATTCAGGATGTAGAAATAAACTTCGATTTCTTTCTCTGTATATAAAGTAACAATTGACAATGAGGTCTAAATAAACAATATATCCATCTGTGGGAGAGCCATGCTGACGCAATAATTGAGCCGGATCGTCTGAACTGATACCACGGGTTCACAGAATACTCAGCCTGAAACGGTACTTGTATTGTGTTTCGCAGAGTGAGGTTAATAGAGGCCCCTGAAAATAGGCGCTTATAGCGTAAAAAGCCGGTAACACAACCAATGCGTGAACCGTGGCGCGGTTGTTCATGGTCGGCGGTGTTCTCTTACAATATAAGAGATCCACCTGCTCCGTTGATCGCTATACCATTAAAAAAATGCGAATAATATTTATCCGACTTTCAAAACACCGAAAAGGAGATAAAATTGAACTTGTACCTTTTTTGGGCTTGGTTCCAATTCACAATATTATGTATTATTACAGTAAGCTGCACTATATCGTGTTCGAATCGCTATCCAAACAAAGACCGATAGTATTTCCGGCTGGTGCCATGAGCTTTTAGTTCCTCATATCTCGCATGTAGTGGTGCCCAAATGAAAGACCAAGACCAAGGCCACCTAATTTTAGCAAGGTCTAGACTGACCGTGTAAGACTTGAGCAAGAACAACACTAAACTTTCAAGACTCTTGCTGCAAGACCAAGACCAAGACGAATAACAGGTGTGTTGGCGCAAGACCAAGACTAAGCTAAGTGTTGCATTTGGGCAACACTATTCGCAAGAGAGGAATGTGTAAAAAGGCTATCTCCCACCGAATCGGCTGGCAATCCCGCTGTGTCCTGCGTCTGCAGCTCCACAGGTCCGGGCTGCTTCGGCGAGCAGTGCGCGCGTATGTTGACCTGGGCACGTGCCGTTTATTTATCAATTACGGCCAGATTTGAACTTCTCGCTCTGTCAGCCAACTGTGGCCGCACGGAACGACGCCCGCTATGTACACTCGCCTGCCGTACTTTGGATGCGCTTTTCCGATACGTACACTCATGGAAGGAATATATTTGACTACTCAATAACGCCATTTGCATAGAATTTACAGACTTTTAAGTTACGAATCGTTGTAGTTAGGTATTTTGTTGAAGTTAGTTAGCAATTTATGAGTTTATTTATGGTATAGCGGACAACGGAGCAGATTCAGGAGGCCGTTCTTGGATAACCGCGCCACAGTCCGCATTTTGGTCGTGTTGTCGGCTTTTTTAAGGGCCGATATCCTCACTCAGTCAGCAAAGCACAATACAATAGTACAAGTACCGTTATTAAATATTTTTTGCTCGAAACATACCACTCAGTAAATTTTAAATATTTTAATCATACGTTATGTTTCTGCTAGTAACATGAAACTTATAGTATTGTGAGGGATTCGATAATATGTAATACATACTCAAATTTAATTAAAATATCAAAATTACAATACTAACGTTCCAATTCGACTCTGTGTAGTTTTAAATGGGGACAACATTTCGCTCGGCGAGTGTACCGGTCTCGGCGCGCAAGTAAGGCACACTTAGCGATTTTTTTTATTCTCTCCACAATTACCTCTATGCATGTTGTATATGGTGAGTGTATGTGTGTGTAGTACCGTTAAGAGGTAGCCGAGATGGCAGACTTTCTGATTAAGGATCGGAGTAATTATTTCCGGTGCCTTTGGCACTTTATTTATTTTCCACTCATTTTATTATCTCATTAGTCGAAGTCCCGCAATCTCTAGTCTTGTTAGATCTTTCTAGGAATTTCATTATCAATAAATTAATAACAACTGTTAATTCTTACTATTCCGTTGGGGATTGGAATTGCCGAATTGCGTTAGTCTTCTGAGCTCTGAGGTTAAATAAAAATTTTTTTTTAAAACAAATATAAAACAGTTCTTATATACCTATCTATAAATTATAGATCGAAACGGATATAACAGTGATATATAGATTTTCACAAAAATGACGTTAGAAGGTGTCGACTCATGAGATAGTTCTATTTATAGACTTTGGCACGTTTAGTTACAAAAAACATAAATCTATGGCGCTAAATCCGGCTGAGGGATTTGGCCTGCACCACAACAGAGAGCCAATTCTTTCGGTTCATGGCCTCTCTTCTCCAGCCTGGAACAATAAGAGACTTTTGATCATCGTCCACGTCGTCTAGCCAGAGCATTCTACTACGGGCCATAGGTCGGCGGCCAGTAGGACGGCCCTACAGAACCATTGGCAGTGCGCGGCTCGCATTTATTCCCTCTACATGCCCCAGCCAGTGGAGACGTGCCTTATTCAATTCGGGTCTAAAATTGGACAGACCCGCCCAGGCAGCCGGTCCAATTAGTGTGTCAGCATGGCTCTCCCCCGGATGCGACAGTATTAAGACACTCGCCCGGCCCTTCCAGAGACAGAATAAATTGTAAATTAAGTTATAATTATCCGGACCGGAATTCGAACCCGATGCCTCTCGCTTCATGGTACACTTTTAAAACCACGAGGCTCTCGAATGTGAGAGGTATCGGGTTCGAATTCCGGTCCAAATAAAAATATTTTAATTTATTCGGTCTTTGGAAGGGCTTGACGGAAGGGCGGGAGAGTTAACACTGTTGCACCCGTGGGAGAGCCATGCACTTATTGGGCCGACTCGTCCAAAGCGATACCACGGGCTCACAGAATATCACAATACAAGCTTCGCTGAGTGAGTAGGATATCGGAGGTTCTTGAAAGTTGAAATTATCCCGGTTTAGCGGTGTAAAAAGCCGACAATACAGTAAGCGTGGACTGTGGCGCTGTTGGTGATGGGCGTTCTCTTACCAATTAAGACCAGGCCGTTTTCTTACCAACTGCGTCGTTGTCCGCTATACCATAAAAATATCTTTCATTTTAAATTTGCTATTATACTGAGTCCTTTGGCAATTCTGGCTGGAGTATGTATGTCTGAATGTGTAGATACAGTTAGTGTATGATACCTATAGTAACATAGTGTTCAAAGAAGGCGTACGAACGGAAATTTCCGCGTACGTAGAATGTATGATAATAAGAAATCATTGAGGCGTGGTCAATTATTCAACTCGTTTCTAACTAGGGACTTGGTTACTGCCATTTAAACTGTATTTCTTTGCATTTCATACTGAATAGGTATTTGAACACTTGACGATGTACGAGGGAGATGGAAGACGACGCCAAAAACCACTTCATTATTAAAAAATATTATTTACAAATCTGAACAAATCTTACAAAAACACCTTCAATCCATTGAACGATCTGAATAAATTTAGCTAAGTTACAAGAACTGGATTTACTTTAGAATTTTTACCTGGACTTTTGCCTGCAGAGGTATTTTCAAAACAATACAACTTTAGTACCTTAAAAAAAGCATAAGTAGATCTAAAGAACCGGTAACGCACCAGCGGCCCAGCTAAAGTAGCCCATGGTCGGAGAATTGCTGATTCAAGGTAGGCCTATTACGTGCCTCCGTCTTCAGAAAAAAAATTAAAGTCCAAAGATCACTAGTTTAACCACATAAATACAACTTTCAGTTTTAAGTATGAGATTAATAAAGTAGCAAATCTAACATGCATTAGAAATTCCACTAGTGAAAATAATTTTGGAACTATTATAGTGCGACCTCCAGTGTCTATTACAAAATTGTTTTAAGCGCTGTTTAAATATTACATTTCAACTCTTTTTCTTTCTAGGTCATAGTCGTTCGTAAGGTGGTTACAAGATGGCGTTGTAAAAACTTGACAGATGGTGAGCTGCTCAATTTTAAAAGATAAAAGTTATTCCTATATATTTAATGTGTTTTGCAGGTGCAATTAATATCATCACTATAATGTTAGAATTAAATATTATGTATAAACAATAAATTTTATACATACATGTATAAAAATAAAAATTAAATTTTTAATTTTTTTAATATTTATAAGAGTAAAATAAAAGTAGCTGACAAAGCCATTTTCCTAGTGTTTATATTATAGACTTAATCGTTGGCATAAATACCAAACCTGGGTCTAAAACGCCTAAGTAGCATCCAAGATCTAGGATTTCAGTTTTATCCAAGCAAATCAAAATGATATGATAATAAATAAAACACATAAATACATTATATACAGTTAAGTTTATTTCATTGTTTTTTTTTCAAAATAACAAAGAATAATTAATAATTATTAATCTTAAAGAGGTTTAAAACCGAAATTCTTATAAGTATTTCAAAACTCACTAAAGATTTCATTGTTAGAATAAAAAAACTTCTTTCTTGTAAAAGCATTTCGAATGCTACTTCCAAATGGATACTTTAAATGAGAACATAATTTATCTTAACAACGAAATCATAGCGATATATTTGGACTAGATCAAAATATTATAATATACATTCATAACTACACACTGCCAGTTATATAAATTAATTGTATTTCTAATATAGTGACATCTGGCGGTTCACAGTCGAACTAAGATGCTTTAGATTTAAATAAGGCTTAACTACTACACTAACACTATATTATTTAAACAAATACAAATATGTATTTCATGCTTCTAAATAACTAATATAAATCGGCATTTTGTTAAATTCTCAATTTATAGAAAACATATGTATAATATAAATCGTTGGCTTTAGTTATGTCACTACTGGCAGTGTTAGGTAAAGAATTGAAGATTTCCCTTAATTTTTATAACACTGAAAAACAGTGAATTTTTTTCAATTTAAAGATTAATCACATTATTTTTTTAATATAAATAACAGTAAGACTTCAATTTAAAACGATTTATCAATTTACATTAGATAAACCATAAATAGCAGACAATATACAATCTTTTTAATTCTGAACAACCAGTAACGGTTTCACTTATAGAAAAGTCATTAAAATAAGGAGAAAAACTTTTTCATATAGAACTTTCAAGCTATAGTACCTTTCCGAGGACTATGGGTCTTGTCAGTACGTCAATATTTTATGTATTTACTAATACTTTTTATAATGTGATTAACCATAAATCATTCAGCAAAGAATACATCGCAATAGTAAACAACAAAGAATAGAAGCTTTCAAAATCAACAAAATATTGTCAGAATTCACATTCACGTTGGTCCAATATTACATAAAGGGAAATTTATCTCTTGTTATATTTTTCTGTTTGAAATTCTATTATTACCATAGATATCTTATAGATGTAGAGGTCTCTAGAAGAGTTGACGTTCGTGCTAAAGTAACAATAACTGAATAATTATATACTATCAATATTAACAACAGTCTTAGGGCACAGTGGGGACGCCAACCTTGAATACAATTGGGAAATCTCCCTAGGTACGGTTGGGATATCGCCTTATCTGGACAATCGCACTTTTTCGGGCGTATTTAGGTAGTAATGGACAACCATCCGACCACCGGGGCACCGATTGCTGAGAGGTACAATAGATACAAATACTTTTAACACTAAATTACCCAGTATTTTAAATCTTTTTAAGTCTTTATTTTACATTCCTTACGTATGAGCAAGATTTCTTGAACCTTGGATATAAACCCTCTGATGGTAAGAGATCACCGCCCATGGACAATTGGAACGTCGATTTTTGACACCGCTCAACTTTCTCATTCAGATAAAACATTTTTACACTGGTATACATCACGCTAAAACTGTTATTGTTTATTAGATGTATGAAATTAAAATTCGATAAATAAAAAGATTCATTGTTGACGGTCAATAAATTAAGATTTGCAAGATCATTTCAGCAGCATTTTAGACGCCAACTGTTAAATAGTATTTATAATTAAAGCTGAATAATATTAAATCGAACCTCAAACAGAAAACTATTACAAGGATACATAGTATCATATTACTCAAGTATTAAAATATAACTTCTACTTGAATTATCAATGATAATTTAAGATTTTTCTTTAGGTACTTTATAAATAATCTAGAATATAAATATTGTCAATTTACAAAGCATGGACAAAATACTTAGAGAACATTTTGCACGGAACAAATCGCGTAAGTTTATGACAATTTTACAATTGTTTAATATTAGTGGACCCGGCAGACGTCGTCCTGCCCGGTACGCTGTCTACCGGGTCCAATTATGAACCCTCGAACCGATACACTCAAAACACAACCCTCCATTTTTTTTCCGATCAAAAGTATGTGCCAAGATGTCAGTTGGCTGTACAAAAAATTTCATGAAAATCCGTTCAGTGCTTTTTGAGCTGTAAATAGTACAACTAACACAGTTTATAATAAAAACTGATTCGTCAAAGTCAGTATCGCCTAATAAGGACATCTTTAGTTTTATAACCTTACGAGGCTTGGTCCTGGATTCGAAGATTTTCAAAATTTAAAACTCATATTAAACATTCCCAAAAGAATTGAGATCATCCGAATTAAACAGTTAAAAAACCATCTGTAAAACAAAATGGCTTTAAAGCATTATAATTCTTAATATTAGTATATTTTATACTTGTTAGCCTTCTTCAAAAACTAAGGTGTATTTTATTGAACTATCAGGAAAATTAAGTCAATAATCGTAGTACTGTCATCACACACGTGTATCCGTACAAAAAGTTTTCCCATAGAGGTACTAAAATATCTAAAGGACTAAAAATCACAGGAATACATATTATACAATATTATATATCGAATTCTGACTGAATTACATGTTAGCATTATATGAGCATCGTTTTGGGGCATTTATTAAAGATTTGCGCGCTTCGAAGGTATGAGAACATTATACTTAATTAATTTATCAAATTGAAACTACATTTCACATTTAGTAGGTAATAATGGCATTATTGGAAGAAATTTTAACCTCTGAATTCGGTTTTTAATTACATTACAGGACTGGCACAAAAGTATTTTGAATGAGCGTAGTTAGACAAAAATGTGAACGACACTACAGATGCATATTTTGCGATAATCATTCAAGAACTTTAGAGATCGTTCGAGATATTTACCAAAATATAAATAAAATAATTTTTTATATGTTTAAGTTCACAGTTATATTGCGAATACGCTCAAAGCAGACAAAGGCTCAGAGCAAAGTGAAATTATATAGAAATCCATGGGATGTAGTTTTACTTAATGTCCTAAGTCTCCGCCATTGTGACCTTAAATATCTTTAAGCCTTTTAAGTATCATTATACGATCTTTATATAGAAATAATAATATCGTATCGATACGACTGATACGATATTTTCATACAATTTTTCATACATCTGTTCGTTCAGGAGATAGATTCAAAAATTGCGAAATCGAAGTTAATTTTCCTTTCCTACCAATCCTATAAGTAAAAATTATAAATACATACAACGCATTCAATGCACTCGCAGATACTTAATCAGATTTAACAATCAAATGAAATCTATTAACCACATAAATTCATCTATCTATACATAACATTACATTATAACTATAGCGATCATAAGACATCCATTAGAGACTACGGATTTAAATTTTTGGATGACAAACATCTCATTGTTCTTTCCAGCATCCGAAACTTGATATACAATAGTTAAAATGGCACGTAGCATGACGTTCATTGGTTTCACACAGACAAGCAAGTCTCTGTATTCACTACCTGCTGGCATTTACCATTTCAGGATAATTTGTATCAATTTACTGATCTAGAAATTCAGATATGAACTGTATATTTCTCTTTCCTTCTACCTGCTGTTGACATAAAAAGAGCCCAATTGCATTGGTATACTGGTACATCATAAGCCTTCTGTTCTGCAACATATAGGATCGCTTCATGTAATATTCATGAACGAATTGACTCAGAGTACAAAGCCTGCGCGAAGCTGGCTTAGTGCGCGTTGAATGATTCGCCTAAAACTTATTTCCATGTTATATAACTCCTATACAAACTTCAACAACCAACCGTATTATTGGCGTTCTTCTAAAGTTACATAACACTATATTTTGTGCAATACCTTGGCAATAACGGATAGATTTCATGTAATATTAAGTTGGCGTATAAAACACGTCGTAATTGCTACGTGCCTTTACCGAAACTCTCCGATACGAGAATATCCTATACCTATAACTTCACTAACACAGAGTAACAGTATGCATGAGCTTTGAAGGCACTAGTATCCCGATAGCGTAACACAAAACAGGATGCTCAGTGCGTCTCGATTGTCTTGAACGGAACTATTGACTATGATATGACTTGCATTATTTGCTATCATGCCTCGCCGTGCTCTCACGGGACACTCGAACCTAAATTAACAGTATCTATTAGCGAAATTTACGAACATTTATTAAGTATCCAGCATCTCAGAACGCGGTTTCTCAGAACTCTCTTAATCATTTAATACTGATCGACTAAACTATTAGAATAGGTGGACCATGATATCAATGAAGACCTGAAGACAGAAAAAGCCGCCTAGATAGGGCAAATTAAGGTGTCTTAACACACACTATAATTGAATTTACTACCTACAACTATGTCTCAATACGTTCAAACTCTATTCATACAAGTCCACAGGTAACCTGTCAATGTCATTTTAGAAGTGGTTAAAAGGGGCGAACCAGTCATCTCGAGGTCTCCATCTAAAGTCTATGATATCTGAATATCAGGCAGTTTTGTGTTACTTCTGTAGAAATAACCTAATAATTGCGACGAACCACTCCAGCTACGCCTGCATCAAACATAGCTCTCTTGGGGAGCACACGATGGCGTGTCCTAGAAGGACGCCTCCACGAGGTATGTTCCGTCCATTGCTACGCCCGTCTGGTTGCCTTGCACCGTGCTCCCTGCTGGAATGTACTTGCCGCAAGCTTGCTGAAACCGGTTAACGCACAATTACTTCTATCGCCCCGATATAATGTCGTACAGCGTAAGGAGTCCTACTCTTTCAATAAATCTGAGACAAATTAAACTCCATGAACTGCAAATTCTATCAGCTATTAAAATTTGGAATTAAATCTATCTACTTGAAATTGTTAGAAGTTAAAGGCCGATATCTGCATACCCAATTTAGGCAAATCAAAGCCCAATAGCAAAACTGAACTACGTTCAAAAGAGTAAGCACTTAACACAAGCTGAGGATCGTAGAAAGTATAAATAAAAAGTATAAAATGAAAAATACATAGTTTGTCGGAGGTGAGCGAGTTGCGGCGAATGTAAGTGTGATGAGTAAAAAGGTGCTTCGGATCATGCTACCGTTACAAATGTAGACCCATCAGTGTGTAATATCTGTGTTTCCGGTGTCGTTGTGCTTCGACACTGCGGCCGCGCGAACCTCGATATTTTCTCGGACAACAACCTCTCGGCACACGAAGCACGTCTATGCAAAGTAGCCTTTTCAACCCTCGCTGAGCATGTGTGCAGTGTGTTGGCGTCGCCGATACTAATGTCAATGTGGCTGTCAGTGGCTTTAGAGCAAGTGGCAACACGGGTAAGCGTTCAATGTTAACAACACTCGTGGATCTACTAACAATAGAGGAAATCGCATTAATCTATTATCTGGTGCTGCTACCACGACACATTGCACCGCAACTATCGACTGAAAGGAACAAGAATCCCCAAAGAATTTCCGTTGATGCGTATTGATCTAGAAAAATGCGACTTGTGAACAATATTCGGAATACACATCACTTTAAAATCGGATACATCACATCGACAATAAATACGAGGATAGCACAGCGAAAGCTTAAATAATAACATCAATTTACGATAATCATTGAGACTTGTACAGAGTTTAAGCAACAACAGATTGGCAGCCAACACCCTGCAAACATTAAAAGCCACCAGCTACCACACAGCGATCTTTCCAGCAGACCACCAACTTCCGTTTGGATTATTCTCATATTATGGACAGATGTCTGTATAAACTCAACTGTTCACAAATTATACTACAAAAACAAACTCTAGGTTAATTGTAAAACGATACTATTTACATATGCTCAATGTAATTACGACTTAAAGAGGTTTATTTCATCTGCAATATATCTGTATGTAGTCTAATAAAATTAAAGTTGCCTTATATACCAATTCTGAAATACGCTTCTTTGGATGGTTCTACAGAGGTCACACCATCCGACGAAATATTTGTATTAAGGCTGAGTGTTTGCATAGAGAAGGATCGGATTGTGTGAAAGCCTCCGAGAGCAATTCGCGTGGGTGTCGCTGCGTGGTAGAGCCGGCTAGACGTACTGGTAAGGGCTCTTCGCTGGCCGCGGCAGACACAGACGTGTCGGACGGCCTTGACGTTGCAGTGTAACGCCGTGTACCTCGCGTTCGCTTTCTACTCGAGTCTAATAGCAGGACCTTAAATTCAAACTACCTGTTAGCCAATCGGTCACGAACCACTCTTAGCCGAAGACCAAGCGTTTCGAAGCTGACACCTGTCGAAGTGACAACTTATGAAGCGCGAGTTGGTAAGCTGCTTAAGGTTCAGATGTTCGGAGTTAGAAGCAGAATTTCGGAGATTGAAAAATTAAGTTGCTACTATTTGTGTATAGTTTTTATTATTGGCAGGTACGTGTTCTGTATGTCTGTTTAAAGTTCTCTGAATGGTTGCGTATAATTGGGAGAGGCATAAAACTGAGGAGGTATGATCGAGAAGAGTTTGTGTTCATGAAACGTGGTATTCACAGTGTTGACTACAAAGTTTCGAAAAAGGTTTGAGCATTACAAAACAGTCGCTACGAACTAGACTTCTACAGGGAAACTATTCTTATCCCATATAACCACTCAATTACTTACCGATGACCTAAAAACTTCTCAATGTGCCAAAAACATATCTTTGAATGGGTACTTAATAATTTGTAGATTTGTCTCTTGCCAATGTGCTACATCACTTTCAGGAATATGCATAGCGAACGATTTGAACATTTTGTGGTCAGCAAAGCAATTCATTATAAACTTGGTATATATTTGGTATAATTCGGGAGTGTACCACGCAAGCACGTCAGGGGCACAGTCTAGCCACACAAGCGACATTACAGACATCAATTACAGCATCGGTGGACGGCATTCTATGACCAATCATCTTACGTCGAACATTCGGAGCAGAGCGTTAAAGTATCACGAGTAGTGCCGTACATCGGCAGAAACACAAACAACTCGATGCGAAATGAGTTGGCACTTTTCAATGTCTAGTGGTAGAGAGATGACGAATGGCGCCGAGCAGGTGGTCGGAGGTGGCGCGTGGAATCGTCTGAGAATTGGTCATAGAAGCCCCGATGGGTAATCGAAACATCAAGGACGGTGCGGAGTGCTTCTGTACCTCTCGAGTTGGACACGTGGCGAGTCCGATCGGACTGACGCACCGTACCGAACGACCGCGCTTCTGCCGTGACACAAAACCCTTGTTATCATAAAAGTAGCTGTACTACTGTCGTGGTATCGAATCGAAATCTAACCTCTACGTGTACTAACATGCCATATAAATGGTAATTATTACCATAACTTCAGCCTTACTACACCTCCATTGGAAACTAAATTAGAAAAGAAGCTGTTTGCAACTATGCCTTGTAAAACCTAGTAACACACAAGTTAGTTCCGTTACTTTTGAAAAACGTAATTCAATCATCCGTTAACACTGGGGCTTATTGCGGGCTGGCGAGGTTGATTTTACCTGATATTTCTGAGGACAGCAGCCGCACCGCGCGCAACATGCCAGTAGGGCGGGCGCGCGCCCCGAATGCGCGGGGGACGCGAGCGGCGATGGGGAGCCGGGCCTTTTGGCGGCCCCATTGAATGGGTTTTCCATTTCAACAAACTCACGATCCTGGAATATTTTGTTGTATTGGTTTTGAAAACCCTAAAAGGAAAGAGACTGATAGATTAACGAAATAAAAGTAACAATTTTGACGTCTCGAACTGAGGTGGTCTTGATCCCATATTACAAATCGAAATTTGCCAATCCAAACATAACATACGAAAATAACGAAAAATGCATACGCAAGGAAAATTTAAAAAAATGAGCAACCAACAAAAAAATATTGTCGTTCGATGTTACCCCAATAAAAAATCGTTGAGAGTAAAAAGCTGTTTTGACAAATAGACACTGATCCTATGAACGCTTGTCTTTCTCAAAGGAGTGAGGAACATAAATATATCTTGATCCTGGAAAAAATACCTGACTTATCTGACAGTAGCTGACCATAAAAAAACATTCCTACCACGTTCCACCCCCGACATAAGAATAATAGTGCGAAACAGTACTTCTACTCAGTGAGGATACCGGATAACCAATAAATTGTAACGCTTAAACGGCGTATAAAGCCGTCAAACAAAGTGGGGATTGTGGCACTGTTGCCCATGGGCGGCGGCGATCTCATACCATAGAAGAACCTACTCCGGGCTCACTATACTATAAAAAAATATAACATTTTGTTATTTTTGTAACAATTTCTAATTAAATGTACCATTCTTCAGCTACGTAGCTAAGAAAATTAAATTATCTATATAATATTGAAGTAATTATATTCCAATGTTGCAATTTAATATAACCTAAATCCTATGAAATTTAGCTCAACTAAGAAAATTATTCTTTTTTTGGTCTTCTTTTTCTTTGTAAATTGTATAGCGAAAAACACCACTATATACAAGTAATAACACATTTGATATATACAATTATACAAGTCTCGCATTGCTCCTACGCAACTGAACCAACTTGTGTGCGATTTTAGATTCTCTTCTCATTTGTTAATTTATCGGGAGTTCGTTCTATCACTCGTTTACCGTAGTCCGTTCCAGACATCTTAAGAGATGGTGATGCTGCAACTCAAAGATGTCCTCATCCCTTCCGGCGTCGTCCAGCTCCACCCCAGACTCCTGGGCGGCGAGACGAGCCTCGGCCGCCTTCTTCTTGGAGACGAAGGCGGCGCCTGATGATGCTTTGGCAATTCGGATTCGGGCGAGGCGCGCTTTCTGAAATTTGTATTAACATAGTCAATATATATATATTTATATATATATATATATATGTAAAAAAAGTATAATTCTTTAGTTAGTATAGCTGGCTGGTAAAGCAACATGTAGGTACATAAATGTAAGAAACGTCATGGCGAAGACGAATTTTTTATTAAAACATTGTAAATTTAACTAATTGACTTTTGTCGTCTTTAATGTTATGTTAAAATAATAATAAATATAATGTGATGTTTAAATGTGTTTTCATTTCTTATATAGATGAATTTATAAAGTATTTGAAAGTATATTCTGCAGATGGCACTGATATCTACGCTTCAGCCTAAATGCAGAGATTTGTAAATCCTTTTTTGTTATTGTAATGTCACCTGTGAAGAAGAAAATACAGTTTTGTTTAATTAGAAATCTAAGTGAAGTGTTTCATTGAAATACTGCCTAATATTTAAATAATATAATCTTGTTTACCACCGTTTTCATATAAAAAGACAAAAAATGTATAGATTGATCCTACACCCTTACCCTTTGCGCCTTTCTCTTATCAGCTCTCTGGTTCTGGTGGTAGATTCGTGAGAAGTTGGAGACGATGACAGGTACCGGCAGAGCGATCACCAGCACACCAGACAGAGAGCAGACACCGCCAACTATCTTACCAGCAATGGTGCCAGGAACCATGTCTCCGTAGCTGGAAATTAAAAAAAAATACTATTGTTAGATGTTATTAATCGCAACCACAACACTGCAACTATCGTTTCCTGCATAAATCAACCATGGAAGACGATTTTTTGTTTGTTATACATATCTTTACGGTTACATATAAACAAAATAGAAATAAATGTCATTTTTTACTACATTTATACGATTCATACATGTGTGTGTTTTTCATAATAATAATTTGTTTTAATAAAACGGAGTGACTCACAAGTAAGATATTTTATTGTTACATAATGAAATCCTCAATGGATTATATTTCACACATGGGACTGAAGTATTCAAAGATTCCTTTCATATTATATTGTATTGATATATCTATGAATGACATAATTTCACATCAAAAAAATATTTGCCATACAATTATAGTTCCCATATTGGTATTCATAAATTTTAATAGGATAGTTGTAGAAGGATGAAAATTAAAAACAAAAAAGATAAAACAAATGTGTTTTTTTATGTTATAGCGGACAATGGAGCAGGTGGGTTTCTTATATGGTAAGAGGACACCGCCGTCCATCACCAACCGCGTCACAGTCCGCGCATGGGTTGTGTTGCGGGCTTTTTACGGCACCCAAGCGGCATATTTAACGGCCTCACAGTACATGTACCGTTTCACGTTGAGTATTCTGTGAGTCCGTGGTATCACTTCGGACGAGCCGATCCAATTATTGCGTTCACATATGCTTCAGCATGGCTCTCTCACGCCCGGCGACTATTAAGTCCTTCCAGAGACCGAATAAATTATAAATTCAATAATATTTTATAATTATCCGGACTGGGATTCGAACCCGATACCCCTGGCTTCGTAGTAGACCTATTAAACCATATTCTACGAGGCTCTCATGTACGACCACCCTTAACATTGTCTTTGAAAAATAGATATTAACAGAGTCTCAAACTTACCTTTTTTATAAAAACAAGGACGGTCAACTAGGATAATCGACCCTATGACCATAGATACCCACGCCCCATCCTGAATCGAGTGCGTTGCCGGCCTTAAAGGAATAGGTATGCTCATTTTTCAAAGGTCCTCAAGTCGTATTGGTTTCTATGACATGCACACAAAATTTCATAAAAATCAATCGATTCATTTCAGAGGACTGGAAAGAAACAGCGATAACGCGATAGATATTAATTTTTATAACTTCAAGAACTAATCCAGGGAAAATCTCTAGGGTCGCGCGATAACCTAGACATAATATTTCTTTGAAATATTGCCATTGCTACCCAGAACAAAGGGTAAAAACCCATACGCATACACGATACTAAAGGAGGGGCAGAAAACACGCGAAAGGGCGGTACAAACAATAATAAAAGTATGAATAGTAACTTTATTACGATTAAAATGGTCACTATTAATAACTTGCTTATACCCTGTTTTTTTCTATAGCGGACAACGGAGCATGAAACGAAGACAGTCTCAGTCTGGAAACCGTAGTACCGGAGAATTATAATGTGATTTATAATTTATTTGGTCTCTGGAAGTACTTAACAGTGGTCGGGAGAGAGTCTTGATACTGTCGCACTCGTGGAAGAGCCATGCTGAAGCATACGATGACGCACTAATTGGGCCTGCTCGTCGGGAGTGACACCACGGGTGCTTCTTCTGTATTTCGCTGAGTGAGTGAGTATATAGGAGGCCCTTAAAAGTGCCCTTTAAGTGGCGTAAAAAGCCGGCAACACACCCAATGCGCGGACTGTTGCGTGGTTGTTCATGGGCGGCGCTATTATTTTACCATATACAGGAAAACCACCTGCTTCGTTGTCCGCTATAGAAAAAAATATCACTCTTTCAGAAACCAGCGTGAAGTACCTACTGTTTTTGTAAGTGACTGATGTTACCAGTTTTAAGGCGTTCCGCGCACCACCGTTCTGTGAAGTCACACTACACACTACGTACAGAGGTATTTCCTAAATACATAATACGAAGTAGGACCTTCAAAAAAGAGTATACCTATCTCAAAAAGGTCTGCAACACACTTACAGGTCTGCAAGACCTAGGCGTGTCTAAATAGGTTTTCTAGGGGGTTTTGATAAGAAAAACCAGTAGTCCATTAACTTAGAAGAAAAACATCGCTATGTAATAAATCGTCGCGCTAATTTAAACTCATCGGCGTCAAACACTCGACATTTCAAAGCTGTTGTCTACAAAAGAAAGTGGTGAAAAACCATTTCAGGCACTTTTTCTCTTAAAAAATTATTGACCCAGGCTGAGCAGCAAAGTGCTTTCAAGCAACCCAACATTACTGAGTTCTTTCATAACATTAATTAACTTTTATTATTATAATTTCAACATTTACAAATATATTATTTAAATGAAATTTATCATCGGATGTCAAAAGTGCGACATAAAATACTTGAACATCATGGAGGTACGCCCTCCACGGAGCGAGCGTTATTTGGCCATCAATTCCTCAGTTAAATGATTCCATTGAAACTAATAAATGCGTAAAATCTATAAATAAACTGTTTAAAAACAACGGGAAGCTACTAATGGAGTAAACTGTGGGAAATTAACGAGTTTTCGGGGCTTTGATCTTCTAATATTAAGTAATATTCACTCGCTAATGTACAGCTCAATTTGAAAGCGAAAATAGCCAGGTGAGAAATGCTCCGGCTGATCTGATGAGTCAGCAACGAAAGATAATTATGATGATCTGGTAAATTGCCATCACAGATAGCCTTTTTTATAGTATAGCGGAGGATGGAGCAGGTGGGTTTCCTATATGGTGACTGAACACTACCACCAACCGCGCCACGCCCCGCGTTTGCTGTGTTGGCAGCTTCGGTAGCATATTTTCAAGGGCCTCCGACATCCACACGACTCAGCTATACCGTTAAAGCGACGTAAAAAGCCGGCCACACAGCTGATTGTCCACGGGCGGCATGATCTCTTACCATATAGGAGAGCCACCTACTCCGTCGTCCGCTATCTAACATATCATAAAAAAGATGTTTAACACTGTAAACTGTTTCCCTAAATGAAAGATGAATTAATATAGCTTTGAGAAGCCGAAAGCGTGTAATTGCCACGTCTTGAAATGCCGAGTGGCGGTTTGCTGTGGCTCTACATTTCTTAAAGTGATCGCCGAGGGCCGGCAGAAAGCCTCGCGAAAATAAACTCTTTGTTATTTAATAGGCACAACCGAGCTTTTTTTCAACTGCTCTTCTTTGGAGTGTGTGATGATTAAGTGAGGTCTGAGGTTTGACTAACTGAGATAGGCGTACTAAAATCCATCTATCCAGATACTACAGCCCACTAAGATGTTTAAAATGGCCAACAACGCACCCGCGGCCAAGGCAAAGGTGTCCATCAGCGGAGGATTTGAGTCTTCTGCTCGGTTACCACCGTTGCCATTGAAAATTATTAAAAATATTCAAGCAAGCTTTAAGTCTCTTATGTTTTTTACTATGTAGGATACAACGATCCTGGTGGATAGTAATCCATCACCACCCATAGACAATCGCGCTATAATTCGCGCGTTGATTGTGTTGTCACCCTTTTACGTTAGAGTAACGGTAGAATTTTAAAGTCCTCCAATAGCAACACTCAGCGAAACAGAGAACAAGTATTTCACGCTGGTAGTCTGTTAGGTAGGTTGGTAGGCTGTTCCACGGGTAAAATTTCATAAGGATATGAGAAAAACAAGTAAACACGCAGCCGAATTTTAGTGATCATTTAGTAAGATTATGTGACTATTCTTTTAAAAGTATCATATAATAATGAAAGATGGACCCACTTCACAGCGGAAGCCTTTTGTTGGACATCTCATTCACCAAAACCACTCTACGGACGGGACAGGAATGCTAAAAAAATACTCATTGAATTTATAACCATATTTTCAGTGTTTTTGAAGGTAGGTTAAAAAGAATTCAACATTCAAGTGTATTTTAAAATTCTGTGTAAAGGCTAAACGTTTTTATAAATGGGTAATGTTACGTGTATTGGAGGTCGGCGAACAAAGAATTTTATGAAAACGCTCTTCAATTACGCATTTAAACTTGCAAGTTAACTTTCAAATTGTTTAATGTTTTTCAAATGTTAAATTCATGTAAATCAGTTCGCTTTCAATGTTGAACTCGTGCGAAACGTTGAAATTATATCCAAATTTGAATAAGTAGCTTTAATCATGCACAAATACCGACTCCTTATATATTATAGATCTGTTTTATTATATTTTAGGCAAGGTTAAGGTTTGGCACCTTAAAGTAGCCCTAAAGGCCGGCAACGCACCCGTGTAGCGTTTTCTGACAGCTCACACATATAGCCATGTTCGAACATATTTTCACTTTAATTATAATTAATACTTTAAAACTGACCGTCATATTTTTTAAATAAAGATATTTGATTGAATCTTAATTAGTAACAGATCTTATAAATGACTTTCTATTTGTCAAATTTAGGGTGATAATTTAGAAAGATAACGACCATGAAGTTCCATAGTTTATTATTTGTGCTCATTTTTATCTGACCACAGGCACAACTAGGTTCTCTCAAAATCGACGTAAGATTTGAATTAAATATTTTTTATGCATGAATGGCGGCAAATTTATATAAAAAAATTATATAATAATAATGAATTATAATTTAATTTATAATTTATTCGATCTCTGGAAGGGCTTGACAGTGGCCGAGCGAGTGTCTTAATACTGTCACAGCCGTGGGAGAGCCAAGCTGAAGCATATGCGGACGTCCTAATTGTGCCAGCTCGTTCGAAGTGATACCACGGGCTTACAGAATTCAGCGTGAAGTGGTACTTGTAGTGTGTTTCTCTAAGTGAGTGAGGATATCGGAATAATCGGCTTTAAAAGACGGCAACACAACCAGTGCGCGGACTGTGGCGCGTTTATCTATAGTCGGCGCTATTCTCTTATCACATATAAGACCTACCTGCTCCGTTATCTGGTATACTATAAAAATATATATAGTCTATATGGAATGCAATTTCAGGCCACGTTTCGGAACCGGAAATAAAACGAGGGCCAGTAATAACATTGCAATCTACCTGATGGATGGTCTCTGCATTTTTCATTTTGCTTTCGAATCACATGAAACACAAGCCGAGGCGAGTAGAACTTTATTTTTATTTATTTAAAAGTCTTAACTATACAAGAGACATTTGTTATGTTAGACTTACGTTACTTCAAAGCTGTGAACTTCTCCATATGTCAAAGTATTTTTATGGTATACGGGATAGCGAAGCAGGTGGGTCTCCTATGTAGAAAGAGAATATCACCGCCCATGGACAACCGAGGTCTCATCTGAGCCCTTAAGGGATTGTTATGATAAATTTTGAAGGAAAAGTCTAATGGATTTTTTTTACATAAGTACATAAAAAATGTAAATGTAGTTCTAGAAATTTTTTGGATCGTAGCTCCTTTTTAACAATACAATACAATTCATTCATTCATAACAAAAAAGTTCAAGTCATTACATTAATTGATATTAATTTGTATATTATTTATTTGATCTACACGAAGTAGGAACTACTAGGAGTTTAAATAATGTATTTAACTATTGGGGTGGATTTGAAGCTGCATTCTTTACCGCTGCAGTCTGCCGAAGACCGCCTTAACATATAAGTTGTGCTTGGGCACAGAAATAGTAACAGAGTAACAAAATAATAAATACTTTATCCGTGGAAGAGGCATACTGAAACAAATGCTGACGCACGAATTGGGCTGACTCGTCTGAAGTGATACCACGGGCTCACAGAATACTCAGCGTGAAATGGTAGTTATAGTTGGAACGATACCTCTACTATGTTTCGCTGAGAGATTGAGGATATCGGAGGCTCTTAAAAAATTCTGCTTAAGCGGCGTAAAAAGCCGGCAACACAACCAATGCGCAGACTATGGCGCGGTGTTCTTTTACCATATAGGAGACTCATATTTCAACTCAACTGTCCGCTATACTATAAAAAAATAACAGAGATACCACATTCCGAAGCGGAAGTAGTCTTTAGTTAATTGAATTTACTTAGTTACGGAGGAACCGAATCGCGGCGGTACCTTTTCTTTTGACACCTCATATACCAAAATCGGTCCTTGGCTGACGAGGCAGGAGTGGCCAAAAACACTTGACTTTTTTCACGATCAACAATATTCCTTTTTAAGATTTCCAATGAATTTATGTATATACATAGATAGCGTAGTAGGTGTAGATAATAATTAATTATAAGAACTTAACCTATTTCTAATCCTAGGACAAAGCCTAATAGGATAAACTTTACTAAGACGTCACTGTCATTACTCACGCGCTAATGTGCTGGCCGCACATTTATCACCGCTATGATAAATGAACTGAAAATGGGTTGCGGACGCATACTATGACTAGTATTTAGTTTGGTATATGTTTAGCGAAAGTAGACCGGGAATAAAGGTGAAGCAAATAATAATACTTACCATAATTACTATTATGATTTAGCGGACAGGGGCAGGTGGGTCTCCTGTATTGTAAGCGAATACCGCCGCCCATTGCCAACCGCGGCTTAGTTGGCGTATTCGTTGTGTTGCTGCCTCTCGATGTCCTTATTCACTCAGCGAAACATAGTAGAAGTACCGTTTCAAGTGCAACTACCATTTCACGCTGAGTATTGTATGAGCTCATGGTATCACTCCGGATGAACCGGTGCAATCAATACGTCAGCAAATGATTAAACATGGCTCTCGCACCGGCGTAACAGTGATAAGACACTCGCCCGGCCACTGTCAATTCCTTCCAAAAACTGAATAAATTATAAAGTAAATTACGTTTTTTATTCGGACTGGAGATAGAAGCCGATGTATCTCGCTTCATGGTTGGCCTATAAGACCGTTTAGCTACAAGGCTCTCCAAAAATGAAGTAAAAAGTCGGCAACACAACCAATGCGCGGAATGTGGAGTAATTTTCCATGCGCGGTGGTGTTCTCTTACCATATACTAGACCAGTGTTGATGAAACATTATGCAGCAACGTGTAATTTAAAAGAAAATGGAGTCATTTACGTGGCATCAAATAGTTTTAACTTTCTGATTATTTGGAAAATAATAATAAACTTCTCCCAACAAAGCATCGAACGTTCGAGTGTTTAAACACGTTACATTTTTTCTCATGTTTTATGATCAGGGACGTGCCCAAAATTACGTGTCGCGTGCCATTCGTTCGCCTAGTCTGTACTAGTCCCATCTGCTCCGTTATCCGCTATACAATAAAAAAACGAAATACTATTTGAGGCAAGCAGGACGTACTCAGCAGTTCCGTTAGCGGAATCAACATCATCTCCGACATGCACCGGATCGTAAAACATCATCGATCCTATTATTCTTAAATTTATGACTATTTTATGAGACGACTTTATATCCATCGCGATGCTGGCATAAATAACGGGTTTACGAGTTCTTCCAACCTATATTATACGTTTTATTAGGTTAAGTTAGGCTTGGTGAGCATCGGAAGTTGATGGGTGGCGCTATTACTGTACAAAATGTCAATCAACGTCTTTACCCCGCGGACTTTTACAAGAAAGGGGTGGATTATAAAAATACTCATGTTTAAAAAGCAGAGGTTATTCAACTTGAGGACCTTTAAGAAAAAAGCGGAAATATTGAAACGAGCAGGAGCCGAGTGTAAGCGGCTCTTCGCCCATGGGCACCCCTAGCAACCGCAGTTACGTTGTCTTTCTTCGACGGATAGGACTGTCTTCGAAGGTCCCCAAGTCGTAATGGATAGAAAATATTCCTGTGAGCGCTGACTGCCGGCAGTCCACCACTTGTCGGCATACAGCGGTGCTTCTTTCAAGTCCCTCTATTGATATTACCTTTTTATGGTTTATTTTTTAAAATGGAAGTATAAGAAACTAACGAGGCACGAATGAGTTCTATCAAACCCACTCGGTCCGCGATTTTCATACGCTGAATATAATATCTAGAAATTTGCATCCAGCATCCAGTACTTAACTGTGAGTTGGAATCCAGCAATGCGTACTGCAATGCGGCGTTTCAAAAATTAATGCTTTCACGGCGTTAAGTGAGGTGTAAACCTTTAACACGAGTGCATTTAACCTAAGTATTCAGTTAAATACACTTCTGGATTTATATTTTAACCAACACACGCGAATTCATATAAAAATCCTTCGATATTGCGGCCCAAGACTCCCTCGGCGCTTTTATTTCTTAACCTAATACCCAAAGTATTCTAAATGCTAACCTGAAGCTAAAATATAAACCAAAAAAGAGTTTAAACGTGGGAAATGACAAGGGTACTTAACCAGAGAAAATCTAACCACAAAAGAGATAGAGGATAGATATTTTTAAATCAATACGACTTGGGAACCTTCAAAAAAAGAGCGCACCTATTCCCTAAAGGCCGGCAACGCACCCGCAGCTCTGCAAGGATTAGGGATGTCAATGGGCGATGACCGCTTATCTTAGGTGAGTCTCTTGCTCATTTGCCACCATTTCTACAAAAAGAGGTATATCTTTTCAATTATAGTATTATCTATTTTCAGTAACTCTTTATAAGTTGTACTAAAAAATAAGAATCTTTAAAGTAAATGTATACATAGCAATAAAAAAAAATCTTCCAAGCTTCTTGACTGAGTTCCTTAGATCTAAAGACGTCTCTCTAGTAGTCCTATAAATAAAGATCTTTTAATTAACTCGGATATATGTAAATGCATTTTTTAAAACATAATATTTAAAATATTTTTTTTTGAAATTGTGTTAAAAATAAGTTGTATTAAAAATGAATTGTCGTATAGGTCAACCTCATTCATGAATTTTATTAAATACCGAGGCATTTCATTTGAGTATTTGTTTCAGTCACAATAAATGCACTTAATTTTCTAAAAAAAAAAACAAAATCCATCTAACGTTCTTTATAAAATCAGAATCTAGAATTATATCACTGATTTGTAATTCATCGGATTTAAATTCTAGACTAGCAATCTGAGAATACCCTTTAATCCGACATGGCACTGCAAAATGAAGGATTTACCTGAAGTCCACTTTATTTGAAGTAATATAATAAGGATATTTTATAATACCGGTTTTTCATTTATATTCATTACATATATGGCGTATTAATAAATTATTATTATAAATAAAGCCGCAGTTTTTGTAAGTATGTCTGTCGTCTAACCATTAATATTTCTTATAAAAAAACATCGAAATAGAAGTGAAAAATATATTAAACAAAACATATAGCAAAAATTGAAAATATAACCTCATTTTCCTTTTCTTCAGGGTTAGTCAAGAAAATATTGTTTCTGACTACTAATTATAGCAGACCACATGATCAGCCTTCCATCGTCACTTGAAAAAATATAAAATACTTAAATTTATATAAAATAAATAATAAATTTAGCTAAATAAAAATAGCTAAAACGTTTTTAGTGTTACTATGTGAAAACACGTTCAAACTACCTGTAGAAATCTAGATATTCGCCACATTTAATTGTATACCTGACAACGATTTTGTTGGTCTTCTTGATGGTTAGAGATCGGCGTCCATGGACAACTGCGCCACAATCCGCATTTTCGTTGTCTGTGTTAATTTTAGGTTTTTGTTTGGTATAATCTAGGACTACTGGTATGCTCACCCACTCATTTTTGCACCAACAAACATGTCAACGAGTGTGATAGAATCGAACAGTGTGTCAAACAAAGCGACATTTATAAGTAGGTCGCTCACCGAGACATTGAATATTTATCGACATCGCGAATTTCCCACGATTTATAGGGTCTTTCAAATAGAGCGGGTCGGTGGGAATAATCTACGGTGGCTATTTTGTTTTAGCGGCATCTGTCAAATCTGTTTTTTTATTTAGTTAATGACGCCAAATCACCATGGCAAGTTACACGGTTGAGAAGCGTGTGCAAATTATAAATCTTTAACAAAATGAGTGTTCGTCGGTGCAAACGTTGCGCGCATTATGCCCTTTTTAAGGCAGACGCGGTGGCCCTTCAAAGTCTACTCTCCAACGATTGGTGAGCAAATTAGGTCTGGTAAACAAGCAACCAGCACCTTTATGTCAAAGGAACGCCAGATCGGCCGATAACATCACCGCTGTACGTGAGAGTGTTCAAGAAACTCCGAGGCAGTCAATTTCTCGCCGTGCACAAGAACTAAGCCTTTCGCAGACTTCAACTTGGAGAATTGTGCGTCGGGACTTGGGCCTGCATCCGTACAAGATCCAACTGACCCAAGAGCTCAAACTTAATGACACCACGCGGTGTGTTAACCTGTAACCCATACCTACATATAGTACGACATAGTATACATATAAGTATGTAGGTTTTTTTGTGACCGTTTCGTTACTCAATGGAGAACGTCCATGCGCGCATTGACGTCTGCATATACATACGTCTAAGCGTGAAGTGCGATCGGCCTACTTAGCTGTCACTTGGTCGCTGCCAAACACTGCTTGTCGGCGATAATAGATCTTTGATCGGCGACCTAAATATTATGTGCCATTGGGAATTCATGTATTCACATATAAGAGCCGCACGTGCTTCCAAGCTTCAGAGACGCTAGTTACCTGATTTGATCCCCAGGCTGAATTTATAAATTCTATAGTGGTCAGCGGAGTGTGTTATCATTGTCTTCCACGTGGGAGAGAGGTTTTCTATGATACAGCGGACAAGAGATCAGGTGAGTCTTTTATATGGTAAGAGAACACCGCCGCCCATGGGGAACCGTGCCATAAGCCGCGCTTGCTGTGTTGCTGGCTCTTTACACCGCTTGAGCGGCCTTTTTAAGGGCCTCGATAT
>DWCF01002098.1:0-25824 GCA_018230265.1 Delias oraia | reverse complement strand
TAATTTGTACTTGTAGGTATTTCGCTGAGCTATGCCGCTTAATCGGCGTAAAAAGAGCAATACAACAAAATCGCGTAGTCGGTTTAGCGGAGCTTCTGTATCCTCGCTACTACAAATACTGTTTCACGCTGGTATTCCGTGAGCCAGTGGTTTTTCAAAAGAGCTGGACCAATTCTTTATAGAATATTTTCAACGATTTGATTTATATTACATTTTTGTATGTAAACCAACTGACTTACCTCTAATAAAATATAACATAATGTTGTTGCTTTATTAACTTTATGAGACAACTCAGCCATCCCAACATGGCTACGTACTAAGCGGCCAGAGGTGATCTCACGTACCAGAAATATTGTAATGACGCCGACAAATTGCGAACATACTGTAATCACTGTGCCGTTTTTACTGTAATTCACATTCTACCATACTCTTCACCATGCAATTGACTTTGTAATTATCTACTCTGACTATCATCCTTTGCAGTGAACTGGGGTTAGCGGGGTTTTAGAAATTTAATTATATTTTACTTGCAATGGGTTTAATTATCTAGGTAGTGTATTGAATCTTCCTTATCACCTCGATGTTTGTAATTCCACAACTCAGCGTTTCTAATGTAAGTATCGCGCTTTTTTATGTGAGCCCGTGCTGTTATTTCGCCCAGCCAAACTAGTGCGACAGCATGGTTCTCCCATGGGAAAATAAAAATCAATACATGTCTCTTGGTAATAAATGAGCCCGTAATATTAAAGCGCATGAGCCAGCGCAGTTCAGCATGCCTCTCCCACTTAAGAATGTATCATGCTTGGTACATGCCTACATTTCATGTGAATATGGTATCAGAATCGGGCTGACCGCGGCCGCAAGGAATGCGTCTCCAGTCTCCTGGCACCGCGCCACGAATTATATTTAGACAAGACTCCTCGGCAAATGGACGAAACGTTTTATCACTTTTATGGCTAGTTCTTTTATTTAAGTATTCATTAAACGTCTCCAAGCCGTATAAATTCATCAACATGCAATTAAAACTGTGAATTAGCAGTGTATTTATAAATTACTGAGCTCTAAGAACTCAGGCGTTTCGTAGATATTGGTTCCCTCAGCATCTTCCCTTCTAGCTAAGTGCTTTTATATGTCTACCATCAAGCGAGGGGTATCGCGTTCAAATCCCGGTCCGGATAATTATAAATTATAATTTAATTTATGAAGCTCTCGAAGGGCTTGACAGTGATCGGGCGAGTGTCTTAATATTTCTTCCTAATAATTCTTATACTAAAGCATGTGAAGCATATGCTTACGCACGAAATGGACCGCCTCGTCCGAAATGATACCACGGGATCACAGATTACTCAGCGTAAAATGGTAGTTGTACTTGAAACGGTACTTCTACTGTGTTTCGCTGAGTGAGTGAGGATATCGCAAGCCCTTAAAAATGTCGCTTAGATGGCGTAAAAAGACAAGCAATTCGCGGACTGTAGTGCGGTCGTCCATGGTCGGCGGTATTCTCTTACCAAGTAGGAGGTCGACTTGCACCGTTGTCCGTTATAGCATAAATAATCCCCGAGGGTCCGCGTAACACAGGATGGGAAACACTGTTTTATCACATTTCGCGGGGAATGTTCCGAGTGGTTTGGATTATCGCAAACGAATTTCATCATAGAACATCGATGCAGAATATCATTTCATATCACTTCGGTGTTTATCGTTTTACAACTGAGCGTTTTTAAAGGGATTTTGTGCCTCGCACCATAAATCTGTAGTCTCAGCTGACTACAACGGTAATTCGAAATCGATATGAAATCGGGACTATACATTAAATAAAGACTATAATTAATTGAGTTAATGGGAGGCAAAAGATCAGGAGGCTCACCGTGGATATCGATAAGCGGTCCTGTAGGTGGTCGTGCGCGGCACAAATTAACTTAAAAAAATACACATTCCTAACAAAAAAGCGCGATAAGAAACTACTTGAATTCTTTATAACAAATAGATTTGAAACGATTATCGAAATTGGATCGTGTGCCAATTAAATAACAATAGTGGAAACTGATCGGGCAAAAAGTATGATACTGTGTACTGTAGGCTATATGAGTCAGGTGTATGTGCAGCTTGTGAAAATTGGTAAGCGTAAGTGGTTTATATAGTGGTTTGATTATTGAAATGTATTTAAAATGCTGTCTTTAATTCTTTAAAATATTGCCTTTAATGGACCATGCCAGAGGCACTCTTATAGTAAAAATATTAAAAAAATCAGCGATAATTTGAGATTCGTGGCCGACCGGTCTTTTAGATTACCTTAATGGCCAACGGGGCTGATTTCCAGTAAGAATTGAATTTATACGTTTTTCTCGCGATTGTATCATTGTCACAATTTTTGGGCTCGTCCAGAATGATGCCACTCATGGAATCAGCTGTATGCACGGGTATTTCTAAACCAATACAACCTACTAAACCGTGGTACTTTCAAGGCTAGGGGTGTCCATGGGCGGATGACAACACAATCAGAGCGCGGATTGCGCCGTAGTTGTCCACAGGCGGAAATGTGCGCCTGCTCCAATATCCGTTATATAATAAAAATAATTTGGTCCTTCACCAGAGAACCCTATAAAGCCCAGACGCGTTAGACAGTGAGATAGGGGCACCGTATCATTATTGAAACCGGATTGAACGCAAAAAGTGCCAACTCCGTTTTTGGATAACTGCTTTTTATCACTGATTATATTGATCAATTACATATATGGTGTGGGTTTGGGACGTGTGATCCGTCTTCCATTATTATTTGTATTTTTATTATTATTTGTGTGTATTGCACATTTGATGATTGCAAGTCAATACCGGTTTTAGGAGGACAGGTTTTATTATTTTAGAAGGACTTCCTATACAGTTGATTCTCTTTAATATATATGATGTTGTATTAAATAATTACTAATTTTAATGGTATAGCGGACAACGAAGCATGGACAACTGCGCCACAGTCCGCATATTGATTGTTTTCCCAGCTTTTTAAGCCGCATAAGTGCCATAAGGGCCTGCGATGTCCTCACTCACTCATCAAACGCAGTAGAAGATGATGTTTCTCTGTTAGAAACAAAAGAAACAACACTTAAATCTTTTACTTGAGATATTTATTTATAGCAACAAAGGGCCAAAAACATACTCTCAAATGTCAATCATCAAAGCATGTAGCGAGCAAGACGATGTCTTCCGGGTCCTCTAGTTGGGTTGTATTTATTTTCACGCCATAGATATTGTATTGATCGAGATAATAACTTCAGCGTGATACTCGGAAGAGCGGCTGGCCGAGCGCGAAGGCTACCCGGCGGTTAACGCGTCCGAACAAATTAATTGAAAGCAAATGTTTTGCTGCGCACGCGCAGCGCGTAATTGGATTAATCGCATGGGATTACAGAACGTTAAAGTGCAATGTTGTTGTTGCACCAAGCTGGTTTTACGATGTTTGGGGCCGATCAGTGGCGTAACTATACTGTTCGAGATCCATGGCAAATTCATCACACAGGCCCCCGCCCTCCCCCCTTCCCTATATAAAGAAGCTGAACCAACATTAATATTCCTTTATATTTTATAATACTCATTTATAAACTTTTACTGTGTATACACTTTTATTTGTAAGAGTTTACTAATAAATCACTACATAAAAACGTATAATTACTTGATTTTCTAATAATTCACTTGAAATTAAAGCCACATAATTTAAAGTACCTATTAGACTGAAACCACAATAATAGTTTAAGCACACAATTTTAATTATAGGTACAAATTAATTTCTTCGGAGTTTCTGTTCAGTCTTTCTTGTCCCAACTGTCTGTAACGAAGTAGGTAACAACAACATACGACAAATATTTTTTTACTTAATATGAATGTGTAATAATAAATATTGAGAGTTGAGATTCCTCTGACCGGAGGTCCCTTCGGGGTGGGGGCATTTTGCCGACTTGCCACTCTGTACTTACGCCACTGGGGCCGATATAGATGGCAAAAAATTGTATTCTTTATAAGATATAATTTTAATTTTTGTATTTCTATTCTAATCACTAAGAAAATCTTTGGTTCGAGTAAAATAGATTCGAAGCTAAGTGGGAGACCATATGCTGACGCAGTGATTGGGTCGGCTCGTCCGAAGTGATGCCACGGGCTCACAGATTCATCATCATCATTATCATTTCAGCCGTAAGACGTCTACTGCTGGAGATAGTCATCTCCCTTACTCACAGATTACTCAGCGTGAAATGGTAGTTGAACTGGAAACAGTGCTTCTACTGTGTTTCGCTGAATGAGTGAGGATATCGGAGGCCCTGAAAATACCGCTACAGTGGCGTAAGAAGCCGGCAACACAACCACTGCGTGGTTGTCCATGGGCGGCGATGTTCACTTACTATATAGGAGACACACCTGATCAGTTGCCCGCTACACTATAAAGAAAAATAAAAATAAAATACAATATTATAAAATACAATATTATAAAAAAAGTATCAGTTATCTCAGTGAAAAACTCAATCTAAATCTAAATCGTTTTTAATAATATTACCTGTAGGTACATACAGTATAATTTATGTCAAGAGTTTTTCTGTTCAATTAACACTTGAAGATTCGAAGGCGGAAATGATGCGGGTTCGATTCAGAGGTCAATTGATGGAATAAGTATTGATCGTTCTTATGCTGGTGATTAAATCAATTTAAAGTACACTTAGTGCCAAGAAAACATTTAACTTTGACATTTCACCGGCTCACGCGCCAGCGTCAAATAGGTGCAGTATGCTTGGACTGTTTCGCTAAGTGAGATTTTGGCGTGCTCCATGGGCGGAGGTGATCTCTGGCCATCATGGAGAGAGGCCTGCTTCGTTGTATGTTTCATATATCAAAGATAGTTTTTTTTTATTTTATTAATATATATTTTTGGCGAACTTCTATATATTTGAATTTAAGATTAGCTATGTATGTGTCTCTATTAAGTGAGGAAATTGTGTTATTTAAAAATATGTAGGACTAAATACAAATTGATTTGTTGTTGTCTACAGCACTATACCATACCATTAGCAATAACTCTTGGTATATCAAAACACAAATGTTAATACAAAATACGCGGACGAAAGTATCGTGACGAACCAATATGAAGCACGAGAGGTCTCCGGTCAACCTGTGAGAGTCACGAACCAAGCTCTTATTATTTATCTACCGATTTATCGTTACGAATTACAACCATTCCTAGCTTTATAGTTTTGTGTTCTCTTAATGCTCTCAGATAACTGTAATATTTGATTTCTAAAATAAGGTTTTCTAATAGTTTTTGTAATCACTGAACTTAATGTGCTTTTTCTATATTATCTGAGCATGAAACAGTTTTTTTTAATGAAAATTGGGAGGCAAACAATCAGAAGACTATAAATGGTTCTCCGCTCATGAATATCTCTAGCCTCTGCTACATAATCCGCGGCTGTTGGTTGTGTTGCCGATCTGTATACTTTCATGGGCCTCCGATATCTTCACTTACTATGCGAAACACAGCACGTTACGCTGGCAGTTTACCTGCCAGCGTGACGTGCCACAGTCAAGCAAAAGACCAATTAAATTATTATTTAATTTATAAAATTTGAACCGATTAGCCATGGATGATTTTCTAATATGGTCATTTATGTCTAATTTCAGGGAAGGCTATGTGCGGCTCCTGCGGTGGCAAATGCAGTGGCGAGGTGCTACGCGTCTCCGACAAGTACTTCCACATGGCCTGTTTCACCTGCAGAACCTGTTCCGCCTCGCTGGCTCGTGGTGGCTTCTTCTGCAAGGACGGATATTACTACTGTCCACAGGTGAGATAGAAGTCTCCTAAGGTTTGAGAGCCTCATAGATAAGTGGTTCAATAAGTCTACGATGAAGCAAGAGTTATCGAGTTCGAACCTGGGTTCGGACTGTTGTAATTTAATTTATAATTTGATCGGTCTCTGGAAGGTCTTGACAGTGGCCGGGTGAGTGTCGAACACTCAGCATGAAACAGTACTTCTACTGTATTTCGATGAGTGATAGAGGCCCTTAAAAATGCCGTTTAAGCGGAAGAAGTAACGAGCTGGCAACACAACCGATGCGCGAAGTGTGGTGCGGTTGTCCAAAAAAATCTCCTAAATCTTGTATATTTCTGTAAATATTTCTTATTATTAAATAATATAATAAAAAAAGTAAGTCAATTTTGCGTGTACCGAAGGGAAATTAGCGCATTTTTTTTCATTTTTAACGCAGAAAAAAGTAATTCGTCGTTGTTGAACCCCTAGCTCCAGCTGGGCTGCGAGTGCGTTGCCGGGTTATGTGTAAATCTATGCCAATGATAAATTACAGGATTACCAGCGAGCCTTCGGAACTCGGTGCGCCGCGTGCAACCAGTACGTGGAGGGTGAGGTGGTCTCCGCATTGGGCAACACCTACCATCAGAAATGCTTCACATGCGCCAGATGCAAGTAAGTATACCGCTTTTGAAATTTTAAAACTCAAGTTTCCAAAGGAGACTCCGTAAGTCGTACTTAGTAAAAGATTGCGGCATCTTACTTGGACTTTAGTTATTTATAGTGAATTTAAATTTATAAAAAAAATGTATACCATACATCTAAGTCGAAAAAAGAAAAGTCGTAAAATATTCGTATAAACCGCACCTTTGGTAAGTCAAATTTTTGGCAAATTAATTCTATGTATCTCGAAAAATACTTGTTAGCTCAAAAACTCATTAACTCGAATTTTTTAGCATTTCTCTTGACATTCGAGTTATCGAGGTCCGACTGTGATATTTTTGCGTCGCACTAGCGGCATAGTCTTGAAGCAATCTTTATTATGGTTACAGGCGCGCGTTCCCATCCGGCGAGAAGGTGACCTACACAGGAACAGAGGTGTTCTGCGCGTCTTGTACGGCCGCGCCCCAGAAGCACACGGCGCGGGCTGCGCGCTCCCCGACAGCTTCGCCCACTTCCCCGGCCCCAATCACGCCGGCCTCACCAGTATCGCCAGTGTCGGACCGTGATCAGATCGATCAGAGACAGCCAGATCCCAACGGTGAGTTTTTGAATATTTTAAAGGAACGACATTTGAGATTTTTTGAAGATCTGTTCGAACCGATATCATCCTGCTCCATTCGAATTTAATGGTATAACGGGCCGTGGCCCGGGTAAGCGTAAGAGTAAACGGGTCTTCTCTATGGTAAGAGATCACCGCCGCCAACCACGCCATAATCCGCGCTTGCTCTGACGCAACAGCATATGCTGCAACCAAAGCGAGTATTCTCTAACCTCCGGTGTCTGCTATACTATATAAAAAAATTAATATTATAAATGTTATAGGATGTTTAAAATAGTTTTCAAATTACGTAACTTCACCAAATTCACGTGGAACAATATGCGAATGACTCATTCATACAGTCACGTCACCTGTGCCAAGGCAACCTTGATGTTGATTCTCCGATATGGCATTATATTTCAATGATATTCTTTCATTTTCGTGTTACTAGATAAAGCCTGTGTTTGATATTAGACTTTGAATTTTGATAAAAACGCCAATTTATTTAAATATTTTACATTTGATAAAAGTATCCTTCACTGTTTTCACATTTTTGTATCTTTATATAATGTTCTTTTATATATATTAAATATAAACCCTTTAGCTTAAATTAATATAGATTGATAATCTTTCCGTCATTCTAACTGAAATATATTTGTTGTTGCAAAAACGAGACAGAACACTAAGAACATATTTGATTTAAGCAATTTGCTTAGTGCTTAATGAAAGTGCAGGCAAGATTTGACCTAAAATTATTATTTTTTTAAGTATCTTAAAATTATGTTTTTATTAAGCACTTAGGATTGCTATATACCAATTGTATACTCGTGTCATTAGCAGTTTTAATTACTTGTTAAACTACTTATTAGCAACTGTATAGAAAATAGTTAAATTGGTATCTTCCCTAAAATATTATAAAACAATTGAAATATTAACTAAATAAGCCCATCATTCGATAAATTATACTATTTAAAAATATTATTAATTAGTAAGCCGACGTGTCCATGGGCGAAGGACCGCTACCCTAATTGAGCCTCCTGCTCATTTGCTTTTCTATTGTCATGTAAAAATATAAATAATTAAATTATTCTTTATTAAAGTAGAATTATTTTGGTGATAATCGTTTGATTAAATTGCCATTTTGAAAAGTAGGAAAGGAAAGATTTGTATACAATCACATCTCTAAAACGTCTTCTGTCACCGATTTATTTCTTTTACAGAATGTGCCGGCTGCGGTCAAGAGCTCTCTGAGGGTCAGGCATTGGTGGCCTTAGATAGACAATGGCATACATGCTGTTTCGCTTGTGGCGAATGCGGGACCGTACTCCAAGGGGAGTATATGGGAAAAAACGGGGTGCCGTACTGCGAACGGGACTATCAGAGGCTCTATGGAGTGAGGTGTGCCTATTGCCAGCGATTTATTTCCGGGAAGGTTTTGCAGGTATGAGATGCATTTGTTTTTAGTTAGAATTTTAAATTACAAAAAAACACGCCACTTCAAATGTAATATATAAAATCATCTGTCACAGTATAATTATTAGTTACCATAATATACTTCACCGAAGCAACTTGATTTTTTGAAATTCTGTATGCATAATGAGTAGGTTTGAGAATCGGTTACTATCTATTTTTTATACCCTGAGTAAAAAGGTTAACCACGACTATCATTTTTTATTTTATAATGTGGTATTAAAAATACGTACAACCCTAAATTTTCATCCTTCTATGTATGCAGCAACACAAAGTTTACTAAGCTAGTTAAATTATAATATAAACTACTCATACAAGCAGTTAATAAATAAAAAACAATGATATGCGTTTGAAAGATTAACTAATCCCATAGGAGAGTCATGCTGATGCACTAACTGACCCGGCTCATCCAGTATTACCAGACAGAGTGATGGAAAGCGTGAAATAGTACTTGTACTGTGTTTCGCTGGAGGCTTTTTGTTGTCGCTTAAACGACACTATAAGCAACACAACCATGGATTACAGCAAGGTTTTCCATTGGCATCGGTTTTGTCTACCGCTATATAATATAAAAATGCCCAGCCATTATACATAACTAAAGATTCCTATAAAACAAAATTCATCTACCTGAGCCATATTTCTGTACCATACTAAAAAGAGCGTACATATACATATTTTTAAGGACGGCAACGCAACGGCAGCCCAGCTGGGCCTTATATAAAGACAAAACCTTTTGAGAAAATTGCCCTCAACCAACTTCCACTATTCCTTTATTAAGTTGAGAACCAAACCATTAAACCGAAACGAAACAATTGTGTTGTCGTGTCGAAACTAATTCAATCAAACCACTGAACGGAACGGGGACAAAGAGTTCGTATCTAAGACAATTATATGTGTCCGGACTTAAATATGTTGTCAAGTTAATGGCCCACGGCCCATTAAACGTTGCTTTAATGGACTTGTGTTTCACAACATCTCTGAGATGATCATCTGAGCGGAAAAATCTAAACAAAGATTTTTTTCACATATGAAGGCCTATCACAACAAAAACTCATGTGAACAATATATACAAAAAATTTATCCAAGTCAAAGCCGAGTTTAAGCGTAGTTTTCACGCGGAAAATGGCGCTTTTGAAACCAGACTATATAACATGTGAAAATATTGAGAAAAATATAAACTATCATTAAAACTACGCCTCATTTATATGGCATATGCATGGATATATTTGCATTATGCATAGCTACTGTTTGAAATCATTACATTTGATTGCAGGCTGGGGAAAACCACCACTTCCACCCGACTTGCGCGCGATGTAGTAAATGCGGTGATCCCTTCGGCGACGGTGAAGAGATGTTCCTCCAAGGCGCTGCCATTTGGCACCCGCGTTGTGGCCCAGCGCCCCACGCCCCACTCACCCCACTCGACCCATTGGCTTTGGACCGCGCCTCTTCAGAGCTACAGGTATATATAACATACGTACATAAATACTACATGCATACACAAAGACACATTAATTTCCACATTTAAAGACATACAAACTACATAGTCGGCAACACAATCAAATTGTAGATTTTTGCGTGCTTGTCCATGGGCGGTGGTCATCTCCTACCATAGAGGAGACCCGCTTGTTCCGTTGCCTGCTATACCAAAAAAATATCTACATAAACAATCTTTATACCTAATACAAGGTACGAACACAATTAAATTGTAAAAATATTATTATGATGCATATTAAAGGCACATACTTTTTAAGAAGAAGAACCCAGCACCTCTGGTACAATACGCGTTCGTAATATCATAAAGTGACTTTTGTTCTTTTGATTTTGGACTATTTTAAAGTTCAATGCATGTTGGCATTCTTTTCAAATTCATTGAGTGGTATTTAGAAGCATAAACATGTTCATACTTCTATGTTCATTTGACTTGTGCTTGTTTCGGTATTATTATAATGTTATGTTTTAATTTTTAGCCCGTTTTCGTTTTGTTTCAGTCGAATTGGTAAAAGTTTGTTTCTTGATTATTTATATTTATATTTCTTGATATTTATTTTGCTCATAAAAAGCTCAAAATTTTGCTAATTCGATGGTCAACATAGTCATGTTGTCTCTGCGATTGAGACAACATGGCGGCTGTGACATGGGAGCGAGTGAGACAACCATAGTTTGCAATGTTTAGTTCTCGATGCGGTCACGCACGCCCAGCGTCAACGGATCATACTGCAGCCCCTACAGTAGTCTCAATAGGAAGGTCCGATTTTCTTTTTATTTTCCCAAGCCTTTTAACAAATCACTATCTGACAGATGTCAGTCAAAAGAAAATGTTAATGTCAAAGTCATCTGTGTCGGCTTAAATGTATTTTGTGATCTGTTATGATTTATTAAAAGGCTTTTTTTATTTTAAGTTGATATGTTACCATATTTCCCTATTTTTATTATTGTTTTGAACATTTTTTCCATATTTTGACAGCATGAGTATCTTGTTATCGTATTAAAATTGGGTATTAGTGATTCTATTCTATATTTATAAGTTATTCTATATTTATTTACCGAATTTACTAAAGATTTTATCATTATATAATTAGAGGGTTTATCGTCATTATTAAAAAAATATTAAAAAATAATATGTTTTTGATCTATTTACGATAATAGCTCAAAGGATCGCGAATACATCAATTTCTTCATAGATGTTTAGAATGATTTTAATAGACACTACGAGTATGCTTTATAATCAAAGAAATACCCTAATAAAAAGAGCGTACCTCTCCCTTACCGTCCTATGTCACGTGATCTTTTATGTAGCAGTTTTTGACTCTTCTCCCTTTTGGGGATATGAAGTGAAATTTAAGACGGCCCTCCCTCTCCCCCATCCAACCGAGAATTTTAAAATTTTCCGAACTCTTTTCACGAAATTTTACTAAAATAGAATACTTATATAAAATTACTATGTGTTTGACAAAAAATAAATACACGTGATATTTTAAAAGATACCCACCCCTTGTGATATTTCGTGATTTTTGTTAAACCTTCAATCCTCATGTGATAATGGCGTAATAAAACGGCCCTTTAATAGGATACCGCAGCCAAGCTGGAGTAAGTAAGACATGTCCATGCACCACTTATCCTAGATGGGTCGCTCATTTGTCGCCCAATTTCAGATCAACCAAACAAAATGTCTCTCTCAAGTCGGTCCCTCATGGGAAGGATCGTGGTCAGCACGACGGGTACCTTTGCAGCGGATGATTTGTCGCCATCTGTTTCTATCCAGTGCATCTCTTATGACCGTGTAGATTTTCAAGGATGACGCATTTATAACTTGATCGGGCCATCTTGTTGGTGAACGCCCTTGCGATCTTTTGTGTTCTTATGTGCCTTCTGTGTTCCCAACTACAATCAGTTTTTCTAACCTCTCGTGTTCGCAGCGTATTGTAAGGCCAACGAATGACAGAATACGTTGCTGACATTATGTAATATAGTAATAATTGCGTAGTACGGAAGCGGATATCGCACGGTGTCACCGGGGCTCGCTCTGCGCGACTACCGTTCATGTCGCTGCTCCTCCGAAACCTCCCCGCATCGCATCACGGCCTTCTCGTACCTCACGGGGGAGCCAGCGAGGCTTCGGAGACCAGTCACCGTATCAGACAGGCCTCCTGCATCACCTCACTTCCATAGACCACCATGTAAGTTAAATTAGTTTTTTAGACTGCGTCAATGATGCTATTAACAACAGTAAATAGAAAATTTTACAGTAGTTTTGAGCCATACTGAAGCAACACGGACGCACTAATTGGGCCGGCGCGTCGGAAGTGATATCACAGGCTCACAGTATAGTCAGCGTGAAATTTTACTGTGTTTCGCTGAGTGAGTGAGGAAAAATGACGCTTAAGTGGCGTAAATAAGCCACATCACAACCCATGCGCGGACTGTGGCGTGATTGTCCATAGGCGGCGTGGTTCTCTCGTGGTTCTCGAAGTAAGAGAACCATCGCACGCATTTAACACGAGGAATATTCTGAGAAACTGGTTGAATTAATATCTGCAACTGAATTTCATCATCGAATACCGAGGCAGAATACAGTTTCATCTATACCACCTCGGTGTTTGTCGTTCCACGACTGAGCGTTTTTTTAAGAATGGCCGTGCTCCACCACTCAGTGCAATCAGCCGCGTGTTTATTTTCAAACCAATACGACTTGGGGAACTTAAAAAAAAGCATTTCCGTAAAAGGCTGGTAGCGCACCCGCGGTTCAGCATCGGCTGCGGGTGTTCATGGACATAAGTCCACTGCCTAAGATAACCTAGGAAGCTTCCCTCTGTTTGCTTCCCGGCTTAATAAAATATGTATAAATTTTAGCAAGCGCTAGCAACCGTACAAGCTCCCGGCCCAATAGCAAGGCTTCCTCTCGACCTGGAATGAGAGTGCTAGTAGACTCCATGAGGGCGGAAACTCCTCGCCCAAAGTCTCCGCATATGAACAATGAGGTAGTAAGTCACAAATATATCCGTTTATAACCATATCTTCTATAGCACACATATTGAAAACTAAATGGTCTTGACCGATCAAAGAAGGCAGGCAAAGGCTTCTATTTTAGAATTGCTACTTAGCATGTAATGGTGGTTGTACTTGAAATTGTACTTCTACTGTGTTTCGCTGAGAGAGTGAGGATATGCGAAACGTTGCTTAAGTGGCGTAAAAAGCCGGGAACACCACCAATACGCGGACTGTGCCGTGGTTGTCCATAGGCGGCGGTGTTCCATATCATTACCATTTACCATTAAGGAGAGTCACCTGCTCCGTTGTCCGCTATAACTTAAAAAACATTTTTATTTGGTCCAGACATTTTATAAATTTTTGAAAATATGGTAGAAAAGTAATTACGAAAGGCGGAATAAATTTTAAAAGTGGTCTATGAGAAAGTCGGTCTGGGAATTTCTGTGTTAGAAACATGTTTTATCGTAATGCAAAATTATATTACAACAGAACTGAAAAAAAATAATAATAATAAAAAATGATATAAAAAACTTATATTTCAGGAGCCAATTGAATTGTCCCACTACCCTTCGGCGTATAAACCTCCGCCGGGCACTAAACCCAAAATAGAACGGGACGATTTCCCGGCGCCGCCGTATCCGTACACCGATCCTGGTAAGTTGTCTGTATATTATATATAATATAGGGTATTTCAAAAATTACGGGTCGATGTTCAAACCAGTGAATACACGATGTTGTCTATGGTCATTAAATTTGAGCTCTTGGGTCAGTTGGATTTTGTTTGGATGCAGGCCCGACGCAAAAGTCTCCAAGTTGAAGTCTGCGAAAGGCCGAGTTCTTGTGCACGGTTGTGTTCTCCTGAACATTGTCAGTGTTCAGGAGACTCAGAGGCATCGTACATAAAGATTGCTTTGACGTTTGTTGCTTGTTTACCGAACGGGCTGTTTCAAATTTGGTCACCAATCGTTGGAAAGTAGACTTTGAAGGGCCACCGCGTCTGCCGTCAAATGGATGAATACGCGTAACGTTTGCACTAACGAACACTCATGTTGATAATATGCTTTTATCATTTGTATTTGGCGTCAGTGATTGAATAAGAAATAACAAATTTGGCTGCCATAGATTATTAACATCGACCCGCTCTATTTCAAAGAGCCTATATAATTAAAATAAAACCTAAATTTCAGAGCGTCGCCGCCGCTGGTCAGACACTTACAAGGGCGTGCCAGAGAGCGATGACGAAGCAGATGCTGCGAAGATGAACGGAAACGGACATGACGTCAAACTACGAAAAGAGGAACAGGAGTTGTCCAAGATCGACTCGGGTATCGCACAGGTAAGAGAATAATTCATCCGTATCAATTTCATGCTTGTCGTTCCACAACTGAGAGTTTTTAAGTCCTTTTGTGCCGCGCACGTCTACTCAGTGGAATGTGCTATCTGCAGAGATTTTTTTCAAACCAATACAACTTGGGGACCATAAAAAAGCGTATCTATCCCTAATAGGCAGGCAACGCACCCGCAGTCCGCCAATCACCCTATTAAATGACGATTTTACCTTTTAATTTATACGTTTAATAAGCAGAATGTATTTTTTTCAGGTGTTCCTGAAAGAAGTGAAGGAGCGCGAAAAACTACAACAGTGGAAGAAAGCGAACTTAGATCCACGGAATGCTAGCAGGTTTGTATTTTTATTTAAAAAAGGACAAATTAGCAAATGAGCAGGAGACACCTAGGACAGCTAGGACAAGCGGCCAACCGCCCATGGACACCTCCAGCCGCAGCCACGGGAGCACTGCTGTTATTGACAGAAATATCTGTTAACAAGAATATATAATACCTAATAGTTAACATAAACAAGTCTTCTTAGTATCTTTATCTGTTCACCTAATTATATCTTAACATCTGTCTCTTTGCTGTCATATTTCCCCGAAACAACTGCACCGATATTTATGAAATTTTTTGTACACGTCTGGTTTTAGAATCTATCAGCATCTATTTTTTACACTTAACTTTTAAGGATGGTCCAATAGAATTTTTTATTTTATTATTTAAGAAAAAAACAAGTAATTAAATACACAAATAAGTCACTATGTGACATAATTCTTAAAAATGATTACTCACCGAATATAATCTCTTGTCATCAGACCCCACTACAGCGAAAAATATTTAAAGCACTCAAACTACTAACAAAAATCATTTATTCAAATAGGCCCTATAAGCGGAACCCTTGTACTTGCTACCATTGGTTCGGAAGATTTACCTCTACGAGAAGAACCGTCAAGAAACTCCATAGGGCTTAGTTTTTCTGTCGCCAAAATTTACAATAGTTGGTTTTTTTATGTTTGCTAGTTTAAAAGGTACCAGTTGGTGCTTGTGCAGAAGTTTCCATGCATCTTTGTCTTCTATGTATAGGTTTATGTTATAATGGGCTTTCTTCATATATATATTTAACACTCAACATATGAGTTCCAAATCATACAAACAAAAAATTTCATAATTGCTCACACAAACCATCCATACAAACTGCCGACTTGCTCACCTATTCCTAGAAAGTTCTCAAAAAATTCACTCTTGCACAATTTACCACAGACGGAAATAGTAGATATAAGATTTAACGGTAATTCATTAATGTTGTTCAGTAAGTTTTGTAAAATACATATATACAACTCTAAATTCCCACTCTTCTACGATCAACCCATATTTTTTACAATTTTGAAAATTGGGTATTTGTAGAACACCGTCAGCGGCACGCGAGGCGATGTCCCGCCTGCGCTATTCGTCCCCGGTTGGGGCTTCGCCCTCGCGCACTCTGGACAGACCGAAGCACCACGATTGCGAGCTGGACCACCACCATGTACCCTCTTATAATGGTATGCCAGAAATATGTTAACACAACAAACTACACAAAAAAAACAAATTTTAAATGTAAATGCCCTATATTTCTACAAAACGATCAAAATTTGCGTTAATTACATACTTATATTGTATCCACTATATGTAATTATAACTAACATAATGGGAAATCTTATATAATGTGAAAGCCAAACCATAGATAAAATTGCATTTTTTGACAGTTTTTAATATATTTATAGACAAATTCGACTCGAAGTACATAACATATATAAATATACAAACAGTGATTTATTCATTGATATATAAAATAATATTAATAAAAATAAACCATAGATAAAATAGATTTCTTGACAGTTTACAAAAAATGTATTCAACATCTGTGATTAATAAACTTAAATTTGATATTTTTCTGGAAATAGTTTCATGTAGAATATGTAGCATCCAACGTGAAATATTATGACTAGTTATTTAGTTTTTTAAATAATTCTAATAACATTTATTTCAGTAAAAACGTTTCACAATAACGATGGTGAGTGGTTTAATGGACGGCAACACATTTTTTCTATGATTACATGGCTTTTACACTCACTAGCTAAAATTTCAATTATTATTTCGTATCATTAAAACCTTTTTAACTTATCTATAAAATCTCTTTTAACTCATTTAATATCAATCCCTTTTATCAAATTGATTGTAACATAAGTCTTTTATTGAATATGATTTCTCTTGTCTATGATTTGTCTTTCACATATTAACATTTATTTGGGTTATATTCTAATCATAAATTAAACCATGGTGTGTTTTTTTTTATAAATTTCAACGTACTTAAGTATTACGTAAAGACTAAAATATATTTTTTTCATTTTTGATCATATATCTTTTACGACAAGAAGTTCTTACTAGTCAACTTGGCTACAAACGTTCTATCTCTTTTTTAAAACTGATAGCATTTCATGTTAAATATATATATATATACATACAGTAGAGTCTCTATAAGTTGAACATCAAGGAAAGTGTCTATTTCTGTCAGAGTCATTCTCAGTTGTTTTGTAGGTAACAATGATGTATATTTTATGGTTTAGCGGACAACATAGCAGGTGGATATCCTATATGGTGGTATCCCGAGCCCGCGGTATTACTTTGGACGAGCCGGTCCAATAAGTGCGAATTAGAGATCTCTCCAGACAGCGAATGGCGAATAAATTATAATTTATAATTGTCCTGGTCGGGATATCCTTCATGGTATATCGGGATGATCTTCATGGTAGATTCATTAAACCACTTAGCTGCAAGGCACTTACACATTCGACGAATACTTAGTCGGTAACCTGTTTTTATTCGAACTAACAAGGTAATGAGTCGCAAGTAATATAAAAATCGTATCTTCGTGATACAGATGTAAAATTTTTCAAGTTATGCAAGGAAAATGTGTATCAAAGTGGCTTAGAGGGACTCACAGATTATTTCTTCGAATATAGGATAGAAATTTTGGTGTTTCAAGGGAAGGAATTGTTGTAATTAAGTAATTTTATCAACTTATATTAATTTAAAATGATTCACGTAGCGCCATCTATCATTGTGAAGAAGTACTACAACTACTAAATAAATCGCTCTCGCCTAGTCTATGGTCTCTTACTAATGTAAGAATAGACCATAAGACTATTTAAAGTAGGTATGTGGAATCTTAATGAAGTATTTTTAACATTTTACAAATATATTTAATATAGCATTTCAACAGGAATATTACGTTTTTTCACAATCCTGACCATTTCAACTATTCGAAGTTCGACTTAACGAGGTTCTACTGTAATATCTTAAAAATTGTTTACGTAATATTTAGACGTGCGTAAAACGTACAGCCAAAATTCTTCTTCGCTGCGAATATAGCAATATTTGGGTGTTTCCTTACAGTGGCTATATTCGTAGCAACATGAATGGGCGTTAACATGTTAAGAAATTTAAGTTATTAAATAATCTAATTTACAAAACAACTTCTGTGTTGTATTGCGATAACACAATATTGCTATGTGTTACAAATTCAATGAATTCTTAATATGTATTGGATAAAGCTTAGCATTGTAGAGCGACTATCGGCGGGCGTGTGGAGGTAAATTGGGGCTTTTCTAGCGTCGAGGCAAAATTTTATAAGCTTTTTCTGTTCGCTAAGCTTTCAACCATTACACAGTGTATTTAAAGCTTTTATATCATTATAATACGTTTCTTATTGAAAAATCTAAACATGCTAAATTTTTATGTCGTTTTAAACATTTCTTTTTGTTAATTAAGTAGCTAATTCTTATTTTTACAAAATATCTAAGAACAAATTTATTGCTATAGATATAAAATTGTAATTTTTACGTAAATAAATATTAATTCTGTAGAAATTAATACATCAAACAATTAATTTACATTTTTTTTGTTAATTTTTCAGTACATTTTTACTACTTGGGTCAGATCTGACCCTAAGTACGGTAAAGTTTGTAAAATTTAGGTTAATACGTCAATTTCTGGTTGAAACTAAAGGAAATAGATGTTTTGATTTTTCAATGAGAATTTAGTATATGCTGAGTGATTCTGTATTCAACTTGATGCTTGATTATAACGTGCATGATTTCAAATCCTTTTAACGGTGGCATCCTCAGTTAGACATAAGGCTTGATGATTTTGTGATTTCAGCGGGACAGTATTTGTAATGAAATTTAAAAAATAGATATAACGGGCTATGGAGCAGGGAATTCTCTTATGATAGGCGATCGCCGCCCATGGACAAACACGCCACGAACCGCGCTTTGGTTTTGTTGCTTGATTTCACGCCGCTTAAGCGGTACAATTTCAAGGGCTTCCGATATGTTCACTTTTTTCAGCTCGGCTCTCTATTCTACACTATACAGTTACTAAACTAAATGTATGTTTGTTTGTATGTGCTTATTTCTTATATAACTAAAGAGAATGCGAATAGGTATCTACGGGGCCTATATATGTAATATTATATTCTATTTTATATATAGAGTTTTATATTATTTACATTTTTATAAGATTATTGCAATTCACGTGATTTTAAGACAAACAAATATATAGGTATATCTAGTTATTGTAGGTTTAGTTAAGTATTGATGTTGTTGCTTCATTGTAGTCTACTAAAGTAGTAGTAACTTTTATTAGTTTGCAAAGATATTACTCAGATTTTTAAACTCGTATTTTTAGAAAAAAATCTGTGTAGAACTTGATATAGTTGACTTTTTCGTAATTTTTAAAAGGACTGTTCTATTATGAAAATATGTTTTCTCTTAAAAAAGGATTTTTATGAAATATGACTTTTGGAATAGCCCTACTAAGTTAAATAAATACACAAAGGGAACTCAAATATTAGAAACTGATCAACTGATGAACTGATCTAAATTTGATTTACCTATGTGCGTACGTAGTTCATAGATAATAAGTTTAATTTAAGATCCATATTCAAAAACTTAAATTATAGTTAACTCTAGTATTTTAATTAAATCTCTACAATGTGAAAGAAAACTACAATGTGAGAAAGAAATATTTTGGAAAATGGATCTAAAGATTTCTTTCGATTGTTGCACAAGTTAAATTATTTTCAAATCTTTATGGTATTATGTTGTAAAGAAATCTCCAATAGCTTGTTTTAAGATATTATATCCGCACCATTATACTTTACGCTTTATAATTTGATAATTTAACTAATAAATTGTTAAAATCGGTAATTAACTAGTCTTGGAACAATATAGGGTACGTTCCAGAATAACGTGACGCAATTTTTAAAGATTTTTGATCCTGTTTCTCCCAAGTAACCCATCACAACATTTTGCTGTATCCGCGCTCTCCCTAAACGTTACGATACGCCCTGATTAAAATTTTAACGCCATAGTAATGTACAAGATGGGTAACAAATTGAAACAGATTAAGTAATTAACGACAGACAGAATTCACACGGATTGTGAATACAGAATATTTAAATTTACACAATGAACAAAAAAAATATATCAATTTAAACAAATTGTTTATTGTAGGGCTCAAACATGCAACGAATCGGTGATGTAAACCTAAAATTGTCCGACGGTACCGAGAGCAAATCTCAATTATTTTTGGAATAATACAACTAAATGAATAAATAATCATTGCATAAATAAATGAAACTCGCAAGACATGCGTTTTGGTGTCTTTGAAACGGGCTATTTTCCGCAACTCGACGTCTGAACGCCAATTTTGGTGTGATATGTCTCGGAGAGCGACCTAGCAGTCTCGGGGTTTTGTGCTCTGTACTTTGTACACTCTAAAAGAACATGAGCTGCTGCTTCGTCCTCCTCCATGCATGCTCTGCATTGGGAGCTATCTGTAACACCTATACCATAGAGATGTTGTTAAAGAAATCGTGTCCTGTTAATAAGACATGGATATTGTTTTGTTGTAACCCGTTGTGATAGAACCTATCTCCCACTCTTGTATTGTTTTACGAGACCTCCTCGATCTAAATTGCGTTACGTTATACTTGAATGCTCTTTTAGTTCAATACACAATTATTTAGTGTTTTTTCGCGGGAAACAATGGCGAGGATCCATCTTCGCTTTCAGCCTCACATCGGTGAGCGCATCTTTCTTCTTTCGCGACGGACCAAAGCAGGGTTCGTGTCTCCCGGCCGCTCTGGCTAACTGCTTATTAAACTAAAAAAAAACATATTTTCTGGTTTATTAAGAGGAAAAACAAACTGAATATTATTCTCAGTACTGCTTATTTAGCTATTTAATGTTGATATGTTTTGTACTAAGTATGATTTTATAGCTAGTAAAACGAAGTTATAAAGCGTGTAGTCGTGTGCGTAACGTGAACCGTGTGTGTACAATATGTGCATGTGTGTGTTGTATGGTAGTGTTCGGTGCACGCGGTGGGGCTGGGACGCGCGCGAGCACGCTGCCCGCCGGGATGTCGCCCTGCAATGTGAGTCTACCTTAAGCCATTTACCCATTAACAATAGGGTAAGACACACTGACGACGACGTTACCCACAGATAGGTCGACATAAAGTCTGTCTTGTAGAGGCAGTGTACGGTGACTGTGACGTATTTAATAACTGACATTGACACGAACTGACTACTAACAAGTAGCGATGTGCCGAGTGAGTGTGACAGCGGCTAGTGTTGCAGTTGTATCGTCCCTGCGCTCGGCGCCGCGACCCGGATACGGTCTCTCCGCCAGGTCGCACACCTTTTCTTCTAGTACCGCTGTAAGTATCGTACACGCTGTGTTGCCTATTGTATGTGCTGTGCTCTTTCGAGAAAGCCGTAAGTCATACTCAGTCCGTATTTCAGTTACATTCAGACGAGTATCGTCTGATTACTTTAAAAAAGCAATACAATGAAGGCTGAGCGTCTCCACATAAGAGTATTAATTTTGATAATATGACATATGTAGGTACAAACTTGTAAGACTTTGTCTCAAAATTAGCATTTTTTTTTAAGGTAAGGGAAGTTAGTATGAAAGTTGAAATAATGTATTGAAGTTAGACTGTAAATGAAAACTTTTTAGAAAACTTCTGGCTAAATAAATAGCAAAACCAAAAACTACATACTTGGAAGTTAGATACTTTGAAGTAAAATTGCTTCATTAAAAAATATATATGTACATGAAAAAGGGTTTTTTTTTGTTTTGCCGCTTACTCTCGAATCTGCCACCTCAGAACTGCTGGTTGATTTTTTTTTCAAAATAATTTTATATAGTTCTTATAAAACTCTACATAAAAAAGATCCGAAGGATATTATCTGTTTTTACATACTGCCCTTTCTCTTAACTCGGTTTCAAGTTCCGGCAATGGCAGGAGTTGAAATTGTTGCAGTGTCGGCCCTGTGTCTTATAACCATACATAATTCTGTGCGTCAGTTAAAACGAAAAACCTTCGTAGAAGGTGGTGGATGTTATCTATCCATCGTAATAGAAGTTTGTCCCGGCGTCAACTTAGCGATTGAGCAGAATGTGAACAGGCCCTGCCGCTCGTGCTGCCGGTCCATTGAAGTCCGCACTAAAAAAATCTTTTGGGGAGCGCTGGGCAGCGCGAGTGGCATTAGCAGTGGCATGAAAAATATGAAATTAACATACTCGTAATGCCCACTTCCCTGCTCACTTCAGCTGAATGTAAATGAGGTATTACGTTATAGTACAAATTTTGAGTTTTTTTTCTATAGCAAATTATTTTACTTATGTTAAATAATTATCCAGTACCAGGCAACGTAAGCTCACAAAACATTAAAGGTAAGGTAAATATTTAAGTTCTCTCAACGAAACCAGATATCTGGTGAGTTTTAAGTGTATATGTATATTAGTATTAAATCTGTAATAATGGACAAGCAATTAGATCATTTTTATAATATGCCAATTTTAATTAATATATAGAAAAATTCATCGTTTGGTTGGAATATTGAGGAAGCAAAACATATATTTTCTATGGTAAAGCAGGCTGATCTCTGTTGTAAGAGGTCACCGCCGCCCATCGCCCATGGAGTAGTATCGCTGACTTTTAAGCACCGACATTTTCAATATATATAAATATTACACACTAAAATAATATATATAAAGTATATTATATTAGTGTGTAATATTATACAGAAAATTTTAAGCTCCATAATTGGAGAACCTTGGCCAACTGTAATCAGAGGTTTGGTTGTTACCAGCTTTTTTGCCGTTTAAGCGGTAATCCTAGAGCTGTCTTTAACCAATTGGAGGCCCTGGGCAAATTAGGATATGGCTTTAACAGAACACTATTTTGTTAGAAGTTGATAAACAACATCATTATGATAAGGCTCCTATCAGCCGCGGGACTCTGGCCAAGAGGCCAAAGTGCCTACTGGAAAATACATACTTAACATATTTTATTATAAATAATGTAACTGTATTTTGAATTCCAGGGTGACTTCACATTCAGTGGTTTAGGGGATAAGACACACAGCACTGATTTCAGCAGCGGCAAATCAGACAGTATGTATTGCTTTATTATTAAAGATATAGATTAAAATTATGTATATATAGGGACAAAATCTCAATACCTGATATATTTCATGTTCTTATATTTTCGTATAATTTACTTTATCCTATCGGTATATAAATATGTATCTCTTCTTTTTAATTAAATTATATATATATATAAATATTATTTAATTGTCCGATGAAAATTAGAAAGATCTGTCAATAATTGATAAGAATTATATATTCTTTTTTAAATCAGTTAAAAATTGAGAGTTATATGTGAGACTTGCAAAGATTGAAGTTGAGTCAGATCGACAGAAACGTGGTAGTATCGTGATAGTTTGAGCTAGAAAATGACAGTTTTGTTGATAGTGAATAATTGTTGCACGCAAAGTGCGGACGGATCTGTGCAGTAAGTAACGCGTGCGCCTCGCTTTTCATACGAACCCTTTCGAGTTATCGCCCATGCGCTTAAGAAGCACAGCTTTTACCTCATGCTTTCAAGAATTAAAAAAAAACATTTCATTGCCTGGATGTGAAAATGTCAAAAAATAAGAACTTCATGAAAACAGAAAGGAAAACTTGCAGGATGCCCTCCTAAGATAAGCGGTCCTCAGCCCATGGTCACTCCCACCTCTTGCCGGGCCGTTGGCGCGTTTCTGGCCTGCATTTTTTTCATAGCCTAAAAATAAACATATCCCAAGTATAATACTTGGAGTTTATTTCTCTGAATGAGTGACGATGCCGGAACCCCATTAAGTGATGCAAAAAGCCTGCAATACAACTGAAGCTCAGATTATGGCGCGATTGTCCAAGGGCGGTGACCTCTTACCATCATGGAAGTATACGTCAAAAAAAATCTTTTTTTACCAAGTAATTTTGATTACAAGCTATGTATCGATTCTGTAAAATCTCCTCACTAAATGTGATTCTTTTATGATGTGATTTATGATTCTATATTTTTCTTTGGTAGTTTGTTGATGCTTCAATAGGTTACACTGCTCGAAACCAGTATTTCACGAGTGCGGCGCAGGCTTACTAACCCTTTTCATCAAGCATTTCCGTGTTTTCCCTTTGTTTTACGATCGACACGGCTATTTACAACGATTCGAAAAGATTATGTACAATACTATTATATTCTCTTCAAGTGTATCGACATACTCGATACTCGATAGACACTTGAAGAGAGTTCTATTCACTAGAGTTCCACTTCTATGCCCATACCTGTATAGCTATTGGGCATAGAAGTGGAACGTGTCTGCGAAGAACTCAATTTTAGGGAAGATGGGGTACAGAGTAAGGCCTGCGTGGAGTGTGGACAGCGTTTCGCTATGAAGATAGGCGTCCACAGGTCGATATCGTACACACCGGATCGTTTCCGATCTGATTTGATCGTACGTTTTGTATAGAAACTCATGCAAGCGCATCATACTGTCCGCACGGTACGCATCGCACATCGGCAATGTCGACACCGTTGCGATGCGTGCCGATGACGCCAGGCGGCCGTTGTGTACGATACCGACCTGTGCACGCTTGCGCTTAGTCGATTTGATTTGCGCGCATGCGCTGATGGCCGGTTTGCTCCCGAGAGCACAGCTGCGGGCGCAATGTTTACTCTTATGATGTCCATGACGTTCTTCGTAGCTGTAAATATTGCGTTTTATATTGTTCACTAATTTTGCCCAAAACTGCACATGAAGTTTCCCAATTTTGTGCTGAAGTTACGTGTCCCATACCTGTAACGTGATCCCTGTAAGAAGTAAACATTCTTATAAATCGTGCTAATAGGCCGTATTACGTTTTCGAATCGTTGTGAATATTTTCACAGAAAACTAATATGTTAGTGTTTATTCTGTGGGGGGTACAAAGCCAAACATCCCGCTTGTTTTATGGAAATGGTATTGTCATTGACGATTATTTTGCAATTTCCCTGTCATTTTCATACATATTAACTATCATTCTTCGCTGTTATCTCTCTAAACTTATTATTAGATCAACTTGGTTGTTGATATTTTGAAAGTACATAAAATATACTACATATATATAACGTATCTACATAGCATATTGTTAGCGTAATTGATATTAATAATCTGAATATTTTCTCAGTTTCTGCCGGCTCCATTACAGATGTGGATAGAAGTGCTGTGGTAAGCATTATGAAAATGTTTTATTTCGAATTTCCACGTATGAAAAGAAGTACCTAAGTCGAGCAAAATATCCAAAGACAAAAGACTCGAACTATATTTAATAAAAACTTTTGAAATCCATTCTACGTGTAAAATATAATTTTAAAAAAGCAAGCCAGGTTTAAATTAAATTAAAATTTCATAAGAGTGATTTTTTTATATAGACCACAACGGAACGGGCAAAGATCACCGCTGCGCATGGACAATTAGGCCTAACTAATTAATTGTGTCACTCATCGAAGCAGTTTTTACGCCTGCTGTTCAGCGAAATATACTTATTTTGTTTAAGGCTTTTGCTTTTCTCATCGAATGTCTTATAAACTGAATGGATTTACGCCAAGCAACTTATGATTTATCTCATCCACAGACAACAGAGGGCGGAATACTAGTCCGTGGAGTGACGGGTGTTGGTAGTGTGACAGGCGCGGCTGGGGTAAGGGGCGGTTCCGTGAGGCGGTCGTTGCCAAACATGGCCACTTCGCATCTGGTGCATGAGCCAGCCAAACTCTACCCCTACCACCTGCTGCTCATCACTAACTACCGCTTGCCGCCCGACGTAGACCGGCTTAACTTGGAGGTAATTTTTCCTTATGTATCTAGTAATAAATTATAGGAATCGACGCCAAACACTTTTTTGATAATGCATCTTCGGCCTGCTAGGTTTAAGAGTGTCCCAGGGCGGATGAGGCGGATGAGGAGAGACTTTTTATACAAATGATGGTAGACACGCAGGAAGCTCATCTAGGATAAGCGGTCCTCCGCACTTGACATTCCTATTTCTTATGCTCTTTTTTCGAAGT
>DWCF01002097.1:0-25833 GCA_018230265.1 Delias oraia | reverse complement strand
CCTTTCTTCCCCATCGGTTGTCGGTTCGTCGAGCGATGTGGCCAGCCCATTGCCACTTCAACTTACTAATACGGCGGATAATGTCGGTTACTTTGGTTCGGCTGCGGATAACCTCATTTCTGATTTTGCCTCGCAGTGAGACTCTGAGCATTGCCCTCTCCATAGCTCGCTAAGTTACTCTGAGCTTCTTCATTAGACCCATCGTAAGCGACAACGTTTCAGATCCATATGTCAACACTGGCAACACGCACTGATTGAAGAATTTCGTCTTCAGGCACTGAGGTATTGTAAGAGAATACCGCCGCCCATCGACAACCGCGCCACGGTTCGCATTAATTCCATTGCCGGCTTTTTACGCCGCATTTTTGAAGGGCCTCCAATTATTCTGGCAGAGTATTCTTGTAGCCCGTGGCATCACTTTGGACGAGCCGACCCTAAACTATAACCATGTTATATTTTCTATAATCGCCTCCCAATGACACCAGAAACTAAAGATTCACTGTCATTGTCGATTGAGAAAAACGACATTACTTGCTGCATTACTTACAGTGCATTTACGTGAAGCATTGTTTGACATTTTTGTTTGACATTGACATAACACGATATATTACTCGTATAAGCTGTAATATAATGCTTCAAACAGCCATAGTATGTTTTCTACGTAACCCAATATTAATTAGTAAGTACATATGTATATATTTTAAACCAGATAGTTAAAAAATATTTTAAAAAATTTGAGAATGGTATGAGCTTTTAATATTAAAAAAGCTGTTATTCACAAAACTTATGCGCAGAATGTTCTAGATTCGTATGAATCTTTATATATTTTTAATTACGTTATACTACTATTAAATATTTATATGGTGCCAAAATATTAAAAGATGCCACTCAGACCAAAGAATCTCTATTTTTTTCAGAAATATCGATAACACGTCTCACGTGGACTAATTTATGAGATATCGAACAAAACGATCGCATTGCGAATTGGTCCCATTTATTAAGTGTTTAGATTATTACAATTAATATTTTTTTGGGTGTTGAAATAAAAGTTTCCAAAAAAATTTTACAAAAAAAAAACAAAAAAAAATTATTTGTTTTCTTTTGTTAATTTTGTTTATCAATTATTTGTAGTTAGCTCATTTATTATTTAATAAAAAATAAATTTTATTTTTTAGGACATTTGAACGGTTTTTAAGACGGTTTAATTTTTTTTACATTTTTTTGTTTGTAATTGTTGAAAACAAAATCTTTCAAAATCAAAATTCTTTAATCATTTTAATTTCTTAAAAGCTAATTTGAATCGTCAATAAAGTTTAAATCTACACCTGTTCCAACCTTACTAGGACGCGTACTCTCCTAATAAAGAACAGGCAAGAACGTTTAGGAGAGTCAAATCTTTTCCGTCTGAGTAATGTTCATACATTTTTTAACTTAAACTATAAGTTAAGCTTTCTTTCACAATGTAAAAGATTTTGGTAAGGATATTAATATAATTAATTTAATAATTACTTTATTCATATTAAAATAATGAACCAAATAATATATAGTTATAAATTACTAATTGATATATGGTACTGGTATATCAAGTAATACCGTGAATAATCAATGTTGTATTTATGCAAGTATAAATGTAAATACTATTAGATAAGAATCTCTAATCTATTCATAATATTTTCTCATTGAAAAAATTTGACCTTCGTGGTCGAGGGAAATTAGTGAGGAACAAATAGTTATTGTTTGATTACCGAAGTAGACAGGAAAATTCCATGTGAAGAAAATCCTTGAATAGGTGCCGTCCGGGCCATGTTTCTTTATTTGAATCGCTTAATCTCTCTGTACGTCGGACGTATAAACCACTAACATAGAAGCGACAGTTTTAGATGACAAAGACAACAATTTGAAAACTATTATCAATAATACAATCGACGTCAAAAAATCGCACCTTTAACATAGCAGCTTTAAAATACTTTAACTCAAACATTGTCAATAATAAAGAAATGGTTATAGGATATCATTGGAATGGGAAATGGTAAACTCATAAGCTGAAATTTTGCTGATGCTCATCGCTTCTCTATGATAGTTTTTCAGTAATAAAGATCGTATTACAGTAAACTTTTTCATGTTAAACGCAACTATTTAAACCAAAATTATAACATATTAAATTGTGCAACACCTCTGGACTTTAATTTTCCATTCTTTTTTTATGAAAACGGTGAGAAAAGAGCAGGGTTATCTAGAAGAGGTCTCCTCCCCTCATGGACACCCCCACCCCTTGTAATGCTACAAGTTCTTTGCCAGACTCTTAGGGCTAGGTACGCTTTTTATTTGAACTATCCTAGTCCCTGTCTCCAAGTCCTATTGGTGTAGAAATAGCTCTGCAGGCAGTTGATTCCACAGAGTGGTGTTGCGCGAGCTTTATTGGTTTGTTGTCCTTTTGTTTTTACAAATAATATTTAAAATTAGTAGCTGATACTAAATTTATATAATAGAAATTTTATTTTGTATAGAATAATAAAGATCTACCATTTTAAAATTATTTCACCCATATTTGAGGCATGCTGAAGCATATGCGGACGCACTAATTGAGCAGGCTTAAAAATTAGATTAGAAACTTAAAGGATATTAAGTAAGAGATAAAATCTAAAATAAATAAACACTTTCTATGCAAGGGCAATGGAATTTTTAAAATAATTGAATTATGCCTGTTACTTTATTATTAGCAATTTTTAAGGAATTGAAACTTGATAAGATATTATCGTAAAGGCGATGTATTTCTTGCTTTTAATTTTGAACAGTTGAATGTTTGTTTAAATATTAATACAGTATTAAAGATAATCAATTAATTTTTTTTAGTATAGTGGATAACCGCGCCATTGTCTGCACATGGGTTGTGTTGCCGGCTTTTTATGTCACTAAAGCGGCACTTTTAAGAGCCACCTCACTCACTCTACGAAACACAATAGAAGTACCAATTCACGCTGAGTATTTTGTGAGCCTGTGGTATCACTTCTGATGAGCCGGCTCCAATTAGTGCGTCAGCATTTGCTTCAGCTACATAGATATCTTATTGTTTCCCCTAGGACGTCCGGTAAAACGTTTTTGAATCTGACTCGGGTATTGCAAAGTCGTTTAGTAATCTCTGTTATAGAATTTTCTTTAACATCGTGCGACGTAAAGGAAAAGTTGCGTGGGCCGGCACACCTCGCCTCTGTGCCGCCTAATGACGCATCGACAACGACGCTACATAATTTTCGTAGAATTAAACAATATCTTAAGAAATAACTCGGTTATACTGATAAAAAATGCAGTACCGAGAAATATATTGACAAATCAAAACTAAAATTGTCTTCTATATACAGGTAAAACTCATCTTAAAAAGTCTTTACTGTAAATAGAAAAATTTTTTCGATATTCTAGGTTAAAAATAATTTTAACTCATTTAATAAATCGTTGATTGCTTACAACAATAACAGAACAGAACTAATAATAAAATAAGAACAATACCTATATTTGTATAAATTTTTGAAATTTTCTAGATGTGAAGTGGATTGTTGATCACGTACTATTAACCAAATCGAATATTTCATACATAATACATTTAAATGAGACTTGTTTAACTTAGTATGTTTTAATTTCCATTTACAAATCAGAACTGTCTTAATTGTCGGCGATAATTGTTGATATTTATAAAGACGGCAGATTCGACGCGAACTACATAAGTCCATAGAAAATGAGAAGTTATCCTCAGATTTGTCCGCGGTGTCAAAGAAGGTTGATATAGCTCGAAACAGACGTGTTGTAATGGCGCGTAATGTGAGCACCATAACTAAGTGTCTATATGTCTATGTTCTATAGTCTATAGAAATGTAGCCCCGACCCCATCCAACAAGTAGGAATTGGACTGTATGGACGCTTCTAGGCCACACAGTACACCATCGCCCGCCGCGCGCAATGTTGGTATTAACATTGTCGTCGCCAATCTGACGCCATGTCTGATTCAGTTCAGAGTTTTCCGTGAATTTCACGCGCGCGTACCAAGGTTAGTTCATGATATATGAAAACTTTTTGTTGTTTTTTTCTATATCGTTGCTTCAGTTACCGAGTCTTTGTGGCAACGACAGGTTTGTTACATTTTCAAAACTTAGTAAATATATTATGTGAATGGGAATTAAAGCTGAAAACCTTCAGTTTTTATTTAATTTGCTTATAATTAATAGAACCTTTTAAGTTTTCACGTGTCTTTTTATTGTGATTAAGTTCGTACTAACTGTTAAGCAAAGATCGTTAAAGAATTTAGAATATACAATAACCAGTTAACACTTGTTAAACAAGCTAAACACATGAATAGTCGGGATAGGTATAACATTTTCTTATCGCGTTATGTAATGTTTAGGATACGTGACATTGGGGGTAACAAATAAAAATAAATATATATTAAAAACTTATATCAATATAATTGGTGAATCACCCTCATATATGACAGCTTCCAAATTGAAATATGTGCTCCAAAAATTCCGTTATAATTGTCTTAAGTAAAAACTTATATTTACATTGATTTAATTTATATAATAAAACGTTTTAAAAACTACAATTTATAAATATACCAAATCAATCAAATGTAATTTTTTTACATCGAGTTAATGATTTCATTACATTATAACATGATATTGTGTTAAAATAAAAAGAGACCATATCTTAGTTATTAATTTTGTAGAGTAATAAATATGGATCAGGAAATGAACTACTTTTAGTATTGAGTTAAAGGAAAATTAAAAATTTTATAATTTTCCACGAAAGATTTTACAATAGATTCAGAGGTGCACGATTTGGTTTATGGGATTCCTCTTCTAATTCAATAAAGTTAGCTGGTATCAAACTATATTGTCTTTATCGTAATTTATAAAGGTGGGTTTTCCATTTTCGATGCAATTTGGTTAGATTCTTTCACACTCTGCGTCTTTCTCTACCAAGTGTTAAGTGTCTTAATTTGACCTAGTAAGCAACCGCTAGAGGCGCTGTGATTTTAGTAAATAAATAAAACATTTGATGAGTGGGAGAGACACGATTAATTCTACGATGGTAAATAAACAACTGCGCAATTTAAATATTCTAGAAATCCTTGGTATACAGTAGGTAACTCTGAAAAGTTTCAGTATGATATAATTCATCTATCTACTCATTACGCCTTGTTAGTTACTCGCCAGATTGATTAATTTTAATAGAATAACATCAATAAACACGGAAGTCACAAGAAATCACACAGAAAATATAAAATAAAAGTCTGGAAAATTTATTTCCCATACTACCATAAAATACCATACCATAAAGCGTTAGTAGCAACCTTGCCCGATTGATATACTCTAAGGAGTGATATCATCTGACTACCTCTACTCATACAATAATTAATACTCGTAGCTTCGTAATATTACGTCATAAGGATTTTTACCGTGACTTATGGCCTGCCTTGTTTCTTACTAATAAATAATTGTTTTATATTGATTATATAACCCATTAAATACCGAAGCTATAGCAGCTATAACTGGAAAATTTTTGAACACATATTCTAGAAAAGTAGTAGAAAATTCTAATAGGATCCGAATCCCGGTCCAGGCAATTATAGTTTAATTTATAATTTATTCGGTCTCTGGAAGGGCTGGACAATGGCCATGCGAGTGTCATAACATCACAGCCGTGGGGTGCCATGCTGAAGCATTTGCTAAAGCAATAATTAAGTCGGCTCGTCCAAATCGATTCTCACAGAATACTCAGCGTGAAATGCTAGATATATACTTGAAATGGTACATAATTGAAAATACCTCTGCTATTTTTCGCTCAGTGAGTTAGGATATCGGATGTCCTTAAAAACGGCGAAAAAAAGCTGGCAATACAATCAATGCGCAGACTGTGTCCATGGGCGGCGGTTTTCTCTAACCATATAAGACACGCACCTTCTTAGATGTTCGCTATAAAAGTTCCATTTTACGCTTACAAATTATTATGTATCAATCCTGATCAAAACAATAATTTTGATTTGTAAGGTCAATCAAGTCAGTCAAGGAGTCAAGGCTGTTTGTTCAATAAGAATTTCTATAAGAAACGCGATACGAGCAATACTATCAAGGTAAATAGAAATTGTATTTTTTATAAAATATAATTCCAAAGTTTGAGTGGTGAGCGTGATATTCATTGAAATCGCATGCTTCAATTTCAGTTCCAAATATTAATTCGGATTGTACGAGATATTTAGTATGAATTTAATCGTTATCAGTGATTTCAAAGATAGTTCACTGAATGTAATTTAATTAATTCATAAATTTAAACAGGATTGAATACGCGACTCATTGCTCCTTACGAAATCGCATTTAAGATCGGATTTTTTTTTTATAAACAACAATAGAAAATTTTGCTTTCAAGACATCTATAAATTTTTATAAAGTAAAATTTATAATCTTGTTATGAATACTAATGTTTTTAAAAGAGACAGCTATAAATAAAATATATTATAAATCAAAAAACTATAACTATAACTTTTTAAATATTATACATATTACTATCTCATATGCTATCACCTATTTATACCAGTTACATTTTGTTGAACTTTATTTGGACCTAGTTCAATTATATGTTTCGTTTATATAATATGGGTGTATACATATTCAAATTTAAATAAGCATATTTTTAGAGTATAGCGGACAACGGAGCAGTTGGCCTATATGCCGCGCCACAGTCCGCGCATTGTGTTGTGCTGCCGACTTTTTACGCCACTTCGTCATTTTTAAGGGCCTCCAATGTCCTCACTCACTTTGCGAAATACAGTACAAGTACCGTTTCACGCTGAGATTCATTCAAAAATGCTACTTATGGGACATTAGGATCATTTTTGGTAGTCGATTTAGGTACAATTATTAGTAAAGCTACCATTGATTCGGTAGATATATCTCTTCGAGAAGAACAAACGATCACTCAAAGGATTTAGTTTTTATAGCCAAATTTACAATAGTGTGTTTATTTCTAAGCGATTGGCTAGTTTGAATGGCATAAATGGTAAATAACTTTTAGTTAAGTCTCATTTAGCCCCTTTTATAATTTGATATAATTATAAATTTAAGGCAAGCAATTTTAACTGATTTTAGCGCAATATAACAATAAATTAAGTGGTTAAATGAGAACCTCGTGGCCGAGCGCTCTTATAAGCTATCTGATAAGTCGAGTTCGAACCTTTTTTCCCCCGGTGTGAATGAAAATGTATAATTTATTCAGTCTTTATAAAAGATTGACAGTGGCCAGGCGAGTTCCTTAACACTGTCTAATCTCATAAAATACCAGCTTGAAACAATACTTACTCGTACTGTATTCCATTGAGTGAGTCAGGATATCGGAGGCTCTTGAAATAATGCGCAAAGAAGCCGCAACACAAAAGCGCCGCATATGGCGCGCTGGTCCATGGGCGGAGGTTATCTCTTACCACATAGGATATGTGTACCCGCCTGTTTCGTTGCCCGCAATTCAATAAAAATAAGTTAGAAAATGAAAATTATTAAAATGTGATTCATTCCGCTAGAGCGGTTTTACTACAGTGGGGAAATTAAAAGTTCCACACTATTTTTGTTAGCTTTTTAACAGAAGTTACACTATATTCGACAAGAAACAACGCAAATAAACGAAAAAAAATGTAAAATATCGATTGTAAGGATCCTCAGACCTTTTCTTGCGCTATAACTTCTCAGTCCACTCTAGTCTTTTTGCTAATTTAACTAACAACGTATAACGATATCAATTAGTTGAGAACTGTAGGTACACTGGTAGCTAGAATATGGCTTCCAAGTCCACGTTAACCTAATTTCAATGTTCATTAACCTTATTTATACACCTGGCTTTCTATACTTATTGCATGTTTTAATTCTCTTGAAACTTAGATTTTGATTCGTAAAATGAACTACATTAAACGTATTAACGCAAAATAAACATCGATTCTATTAGAAAATCGGCACTTATCCTAAATTTAATAAAGGTTAAAATCACCTTTTAATAAATAAAAAGATTTGATTTAGTTAAATTTACTCGGCTTTGTGTAAAGCTAAAGTTAAATGCGTGTGTGATAAGAAACACCAGCTATTTCTTATCGATAATCTTGTTATCACCATTTAGTTTCTAAATAGGATAACGGCTATGAACAATCGCTGCGACTGCATTTTGACTTTGCATTCGTGCATTTCAATGAATATTATGTAAATATCTCAACTTAGGTATAAACAATGGGAATATTTATAATAATATAGATTGAGGTAGCTATTATGTGAGTTATAAATAATCTTAATAAAATATTAACATAGGAAATATTATTCTCTATGTAGTGGTAGTCTTTTCTTACATTTATCATGCATACTGTTTTAGAATCTCATTTTCATTCTGAAACTGCTTAAGCGTCTATATCAGATGCATTACTGAACGGCTAAGGCTACATAATCATTTCTAATTTTAACAGCAGCTAAATCACAATAAATATTTTGTAGAATCGTTGCAAAATAAAAAAAATATCCAACCATGACTTACCTTACGAGTAAAAACCGGGAATGTTTATCATAGAATATCTCTAATATTGTCAATATCATAGCAAAAAAGACAAGCCTTTCCTAAAATCAAAATAAGTTTATTTTTCTTTATTCTTTGTTAATATTTTCTTACAATTTTGCTATGAGCACACTTGAAAAGAAAAAGAAACACGTCATATGGTCTGGATAAACTAACCACAACAGACTTAAATAAAATTAAATAAATAATATGTCATTTATTATTTTATTATTTCTAAGCGACCTAGAAATAATGTGCATTAAATTTAAAATTTGTTGGTAAAAGAATGGATATAGTGGCATTTTTATGTGGCGAGTGTTTTAGGTGGTTAGGCCATGTAATATCCTATATTTCAAACACTAGTATCGATATAATACTAACAGACTTCAGTTTACGGATAAAGTTAATAATTGTGAATTTGTAAGTAACACAAAACATTTTATTTTTACTACACATTTACCAGAGATTAGAGGACTGTTGGCATTAAACATTTTAATAAGATTTTTTTAATAGCACTTTTATTACTAATTAATTGAAATAGCATATTAATATGGTATTCGTATGTGATTAACTGCCTAAAATGTATTTTTTATTTTACTTTAAAATCACTTCAATATGTAAATTGGTATCAGGGATATCTTAAACGTTTAGCGACATCTTAAACTTGTAAGGCCCTAACTTCGAAATAGTATTTAATCTGTACGTTATTCTATTATAATTTATATGTAAGCGATTATAATTTATATGTAACTCAACAGAATGCCGCCGGCGCAGAACGTCTCTCCGTTCCCCACTCGGCATGTCAACTTGTTGGCAGACTGTAACAATAGAAGTGGCAAAAAAGTGAACAGTATAGCAAATGACAAATGTGATGAGTTTGATTTGTGCTTTTATGAAAATATTGAATTCAAGCCGCGAATCCGATGGCCCGATTTGTTAGTTCAAATATCTTTACATTTAGTTGCAATTTATGGTTTGTACCTAATATTATCAAATCAAGTGAAATTTAACACATTACTTTTTGGTAAGTTTGCATTTATTGAAGTTTATAAATAAATAAAATTTCATATATTTGTGCATAAAAATGGACGATTCGCTTGCAGTTTATTTACAACCTAGTTTAAATGATTAAATCAACGAAACAAAATAACATACTTTTTCTTTAAAATATAGACGAATATTTTTCTTTTGAATTGAAATAGAGTAAAAAAATAACTTTGCAGTTACGTCAAAAATTATGTTAGTTCTCTGAGTTTTTTCTAACACAACAATTATTTTTACAATTTTAATTTATTTTAACTTTTCTCTTGGTTTATAAATTATACAATATTTAGCATTCTGCATTATTTTATGTAGTGCAATCGTTTGACTTTACTAGGTACGTAGTTTAGATACAACAATAGTTCCTTTAATTAGTAGATATATATTTGGTAGAGATAAAAATATATTTTATTTTACTTGAATTACTGACAATTAATTTCACAGTCCTTACAACAATATATACTTCGGGCTTCGGGATTACTGCTGGAGTTCACAGACTATGGTCACATAGAGCATACAAAGCCAAATTACCTTTGAGATGGTTACTCGCACTTCTCTTTACCATAACGGGACAGGTTAGTGATATTTAATTTAATTTTGTACAAAATCCACTCATGTTGTACAAATATTCGTTAAACAAGATCATGTATATTATATATCATTTGTAAACTTTAATCTTACAATTGAAGCATATATCGCGTTAGAGAGGGGCAATAGATTTTGATGCCTCAAAGAGTACCTAATAATCCCATACATAAATGAATAATACCATTAAATGATTTTATCAACCATTAGGATAATTCAAATGTTTTTGAATAATTCCGAAACTACCCAACTTAAACCTTTTTATCTTACCATTTAAAATTTTAAAATTTAAAATTTACCCCTGGGTGAGCCATGCTAAAGCATATGCTGACGCACTAATTGGCCCAGCTCGTCCGAAGTGATACCATGAGCTCATAGAATACTCAGCGTAAAACGGTATTTCTACTGTATTTCGCAGATTGAATGAGGATATCGGAGGCTCTTAAAGTTGCCTCTTAAGCGGCGTAAAAGGCCGGCAACACAACCAATGCGCGGACTGAGGCGCGGTTGTCTATGGGCGGCGGTGTTTTCTTACCATATAGAAGACCCACCTGCTCCGTTGTCCGCTTTACTATAAAAAAAATAAAAGTTGTGAAACTAAATTAGTTATTGACAATTGCAAGCAATTATATTACAGAATCGAAACAGAGAACGTCTCTTGACAATGAATGAAGTCAATTGGATGAATTGACCTATAAATATCTTCATATTTGTTGGAGATATATTATTATAATACATTTTAAAATAAAGACTAAAAACAACACAAAATACTCAGCGTAAAATACAATTTTACAGTTTTACTTCAGACGGTGCTTCTACTGTGTTTCATTGAGCGAGGATATCGGAGGCCCTTAAAAATGCTGCTTTAGAGAAATTAAAATCGGCATCATAGCATTAGCCGTGGCGCGCTTGTCTAGTGGCGGCGGTGTTCTCTTACTACATAGGCGAGCCTGCTCCGTTGTCCGCTATGCCATCAAAAAGGGGCTGATCATGGCGTTTTTCCCTTACAGCGCGACATATATACTTGGGCACTCGATCACCGAGTTCACCATAAGTATGCGGAGACGGTGGCTGATCCACACGATGTTCGTCGTGGTTTCTGGTTCGCTCACGTCGGCTGGCTCGTTCTTACACCTCACCCAGCTGTAGAGAACAGGCGCAAAGCGCTGCAAGAGACCTCACAAGATCTCATAGACGATCCGGTTGTGAGATTTCAAAAAATGTAAGTACAAACTGAGATATTTAAATCCTTGCTTTCTTGTTTATTTTTACAGCTGAAAATGGTCTTGCTTTATATAATAGAAACGAATAAATCACATAACAAATATCTTATATATATCTTACAACAAAGGGAATAAATATATTTTTTTAATTTCTTCCATATAGTTCTTAGATTGAAAATAAAGAATCCATGTCGATACGATACAAATTTATTCTTCGTTAATTATCACTCAAAAATTCCGAACTAGCTACCAATCAATGTCAATCGCGCTAATATTATAGTTCTGAATACATTGCTAATTTGGTGTATAGAGCGTTTTTTGTATTGCTTTGTCTATTTTTCGATGAAAGCCATATGCTAACGGAGTAACAATTTTTATTTTTTTATTACTTAATATTTTTTTCAAATTAAATCAGATAAAACCTTGTTCCACAGCTGAAATACCATAAAAATCAATTTAATTAGTACCATGGGTGTTAGTAGCATTTCTATGATTACATTTTATATCATTTTCGAACGAGCGAAGCCTAATAAAGTAATGCTTACCACTTATCGTAATAATTAAACTTCTGCCTATTTAATTTTTTTCTAATAGGCACATGCTGACCTTGTCCTGACAATCATATCATACAACAAACCGATCATAAACAAATGAGTTTAAATTGGCTATTTAAGCTCATTTGTTCTTTTTTTCATGATATAATGGACAAATGAGCAGCTAGATGGATTTTATTGGTAAGAGAACACCGCTACCAATAGACAACACCGCCATAGTCCGCGCATTGGTTGCCTTGGCGCCTTTTTACGACACTTAAGCGCCATTTTAAAAGGCCTCCGATATCCTCGCTCACTCAGTGAAACACAGTAGAAGCACCTTTTCAACTATAACTAACATTTCATGCTAAGTATTCCGTGAACCCGTCGTATCACTTCGGACGAGCCGGCCTAAATAGTGCGCCCGTCATACTTCAGTATGGCTCTCCCACGGGAAAATGAAATATTTATATTTATTGAGTATATTATTATTTGTATAGGAACATTAAGTTATATAACTTTCGTAAATAGTATGCATTGTTAAGTGATGATTTCTATGTCCTTAAATTATGCGATTCAATTAGGTAAAAAGGCGAATTCTATTTAATTCCCTATGTAGATAAATACTTACCTAGATAATGTTGTTGAATCGTCAATATTGACTCAACGTAGCTCATCACTGCGATAAGAATATTGTAGGAAATTTAATATTAACAAAAATTCAAAGAAAACTATTCGCCATCATAACATGTTTTACCTGAAAATATGACCTAATCTATCCATAGATATTGTATGATTTGATCTTGTTAAGTGTTAATAACCTTACCGCATCTATTACTAAGTTCATCGTTTTTGTACGGTTTGAAAGAAAATGACGAAAATGATGAGAAACTTTAATATCTTAAAATTTACTTATTTCCCAACAAAATTCGTCAAAATTATTATTCTTCATCATCATCATCAATTCAGCCGTAAGACGTCCACTGCTGGACATAGGCCTCTCCCTTGGACTTCCATGAATACCTGTCGGAGTCGACCTGCATTAATATTCTTATTTGGGATTAATTGTTAAGCCACCACGTAAATTAGAAAATATGCTTTCTTAAATCATAAAATGAGGTTGTATATACACTTTGAAGAAAATAAAATATGAACATAGACATAAAAACATAATTTTTGAGTACATATAACATGTTTGTCGTATTAGTCGCCTTGTCATTATTTATATTATTTCAATTGCTCTGTTTAAATATTATGTTTACAACTACTTTAGAGAAACAGCCATTTACCTTTTATAAATCCTTATATTTTGAATTCAGTTATTTCTTTTTTAACCTCTCTCACATCATTTTTTAAGTAACAAAATGGATAAACACATTTCCAGTTGTGAGTCAAAAAATCCCCTTTATTAAGGATTTTTTACGTTTTCTACGTTACCACAAACAAAAGTTGTGTCTAAAAATTTAACACCAAATAGATTAAGCAATTTAGTATATACATCCTTGGGACATTAGTCACTAGTTTGTATAATGAAAAAAACGCTACGGATCTGTGTTTTTTTTAGTTTTTACAAAAAGGCGAGACATTCAAATGCACATTTTTATTTACATAAACTATATATGGATAGAAACAAAAATTCCAAAACTTAAAAAGTAGGAACTCATGCTAACCGCAAATTTTAGTCGGACTTTAATTAAATGCTAATGTTTACTTCACGTGTGAACTCTGTAATTATAATTACAAACCATTTATTTGTATTGACTACAGAAAATGGGCTGATCCCTATCAACCCATTATAAAAATGAATTGAGAATTGATACAATTCAACATTCGAAACAACATTGTCTTAATAAAAATTAAGTTGGTCGAAAAATGACAGTATCTTAACTTAAACAAGCTTAACTTTAAATCTGTTTGGTTTTGAAATATTATACTTCGAGTTTATTTTTTGATATATAAACAATTACTAATGTAAAATTCTTTTTCTGAGTTAACTGAATTAACTTGTTCTAATTTTTTAGATTTAAAATCGCAATAAATTTAAACATAAAAAAACATATTTTTATTCAAATTTATAAAAATATTTGACAAATCGGCTCGTCCGAAGTGATACCACGGGCTCACAGAATACTCAGCGTGAAATGGTACTTTTACTGTGTTTCGATGAGTGAGTGAGGATATCGGAGGTCCTTAAAAGTGCCGCGTAAAGAGCCGGCAACATAACTCATTGCGTGGACTGGGACGCTGTCGTTCATGGGCGGCGGTGTTCTCTTACCATTTAGGAGAACCATCTGCTCCATTGTTCGTTATACTATTAAAAAACAAATATTTTCACGCGTCTTTGCTCTGTTAAATTATTCAGGCGTAGTTTAAAATAGTAATTATTAAAATATTAATTTCACACGCTTCGTGCTCAAATATTGTAGTTAAATATTTGATCGAGATTTAATTGAATTCATCTGATCCTTAACGCTACTAAAGATTGAAGTTATTAGTTTTAGCAGTAGATTATACCCTTCTCATCATTTTTATTTATTTCCAGGTTCTTCATTCCTCTATTCCTACTTTTAAATATATTATTACCAGTGGGTATCCCCATATATTATTGGGATGAGGATTGGGTCACCAGTTTCTCTGTTAGTTTTGTGCTACGATTCACCACCACACTGAACATCGCCTACTGTGTCAACAGTTTTGCACACCTATGGGGAAATAAGCCTTATGACAAGTACGTATCTCAAAGTTTGTGAAATTCTGTTACACTTTTGACTAACACAGTTTTGAATTTAAAAGTTAACCATTAGCTTCTCTGTGCCAATCGAAATACTTTTCTAATGTGAAGGGTAGCAGTTTTTAATTGTACGGATTCGCACTATTTTAAAATGTAAAAGACAAGTTCATACAAAAAATATACAACAAAATCGCGTAATTAGAGAATATTGCAATATCGATATCCTCTTTCATAGTTTAATTATTTTTTTCAATACTACAAACAAATAAAATTTCGTAATTAGTTTTATGTTATAATAGGTGTTAGTGTATGGACAAAATAATCTAATATTTAATAATAATCTTCATCAAAAAGAGACTACAAATACAAATGTTATAAACTTGATTATCTACATAATGTTTTGATGATAGTTCTGTAACTCAAAGTCGTATCTCGTGCGGCGAGTAACAAACAAAGAATGACAAAATAATTAAGATTTTATTTCAATTGACGCAATGTTTTGTTAGCAGAGGGTTGAGTTAATAGATATTTACCTAGCGTGAATTTACTGTTTTCAGGTATATTAAATCCGTGGAGAATCAGCTGGTCAGTCTTGCAGCCTTGGGTGAGGGCTGGCATAATTACCACCACGCCTTTCCATGGGATTATAGAACTTCAGAACTCGGAAGAATTAATATATCTACACATTTTATTGATATCTTTGCTAAAATAGGATGGGCATATGACTGTAAGAACTATAACTTTTACTCATAATCAGAAATTTAAATTAATTAAAGATAGCTCGGTATAATTTCGGACAGATGGACGCTGCTGGGGTTTTCATAAATGCAAATGTAAAAAAAATCCAAATTAACCACCAGATAGACTAGGGTTCAAAGTCATGGTTAAGTTAAATAGGCACGGAATGGCGGGAATATGTTCGTTTAAAACTACCGGCTGCTTCAAGCTGAATAAACTATTAATATAGGTTTACTGAATATAATATAGCAATGGACTTGAATAGGCTGATGACGATGATGATGATGATAGGTTTACATTTTTATATATGGTTTTTTCTATTTAAAATGAAAACATACACCAAATAATCTGGTCAAGTTGTTATATATAGAGTTACGCTATCGATTTAATGTTTGATATTCGGTGAAATAAAATTATAATTTTATCTGAAAGTTTTAAATTAATAATTGACTTTGTATTCTTCATGAACTTTGGCAAAATAGTTGTATTGTTCATTATAAATATTCACCGATTAATCGTCGTAGTTTTTATTATCTATATTAAGAAACAAAAATTTAACATTAATAGTAAAATAACATTTAAGTGTGGGAGAGCCATGCTGAAGCATATGCTGACGCACTAATTGGGCCGGTTCGTCCTAAGTGATACGACGGGCTCACAGAATACTCAGCGTTAAACGGTACTTGTACTGTGTTCCGGAGAGTGACTGAGGCTATCGGAAGCTCTTAAAAATTCCGCTTAAACGGCGTAAAAATCCGGCAACATAACTATTCGCGGACTGTGGCTCGGTTGTTCATGGGCGGCGGTGTTCTCTTTCCATATAGGAGACTCACCTGCTGCGTTGTCCGCTTTTCTTTAAAAAACGATTTTCTTTATATTATTTCTTCAACAGTAATTTATTGTACTTTTCAGTGAAAGCAGCAACCACGACGATGATAAGAAATAGGGCAATGCGAAGCGGCGATGGCACTTATCATCACCAAGAGGAACCCTATCCAGAACCAAACCATGTTATTCATAACTAGATTTTATATTATATATACACCACACTGAAAGTTTTGCGTAACTTGTAACTAAAACAGTTTTAAACTAAAATTACATATTTTTTATCATAAAGTATCGCAATAACATATTTGACATTGATTTATGCGCTCCAACCATTTTTCGAATCATGAGACCCAAACACTAGAGGTCACGTTTTCAACGTGTTGGTTTAATGTCGTCACTGCTTCTTCGATGATCTTAAATGTCAAACCGCTCATTAAATCTTTGATTTTTGGGAATATATAAAATAAAATACAGGGTGCGTGGTCAGATCTTAAAAGCAGCAATTATTTAGTGGTACGGGATTTGACAATGCATTTCGCCATGTAAGGTTTTGATGACTTTCAGTCACTTTCAAATAACTATTCTCTAGAAATTTGTTGTCTGATAGTGGTTATATATCCATGCCACTATAAGGAATACCGCTTCTGACCAACCTTGATTATATTTTTTCAGTATTATTTGGCAGCAGTAAGACCACACCTCTTGGTGAATCCACCGAAAACCTTTCTAAATTGTAAATAATTTTATAAAATCTTTTGTAAACCTGTCATACCAAGCCCTTAAGTATTATACACCTATTCAACGTACCACTACAGTACTAACTTACAGTACGTTTACATTCGTAACAACTATTTAATCCCATCAACTGTAATGCATTGTTTGTCATTCCAAAGATGAAAACTCAAATGTTGGCAAATGGACAGACGCACAAAACTTTCAGTGTGGTCCTCGTGTTTGTTATTACCGCCTTAATATAAAATATTATGTTGTTTACATAAATAAATGTTATTTATTTAAACTATTAACACTACTTTTAATTGTCAACATTACGATAAATGATTCTTAATGCAGATATATTTGCAATTCTGTCAATCAAAAATGCTTTTTAATGACTCTTTTTTTATACCAGTAGACCTCAGGGTCGGTTAATAACTATTTCAAAGTAATGTTTTAATAAATCAAGTAAGTTTGAATCAAAGAATTCTTTAAATAAGCTAACTTCATTGAAATGATATAGAAGTTAATGAGTTCTCATGTGGCTCTAATTTATTTTATTGAAGTCGTTTTTATTTAAACATAATAATATTTTCTCGAGACTAGAGCTTAAACTGAATAATTCAGTCCTATTACAATATATAAAATTATAATTAAAAAAATAATCTATCCATATTTTTCTTTATCATAGATATATATTGATTATATTATCTATATATGACAGACCTGCTTTTCAAGATTTAAAAAAATTCATCATTAACGGAAAAAGCTATTATTTAAAGCGTTTTAGAATGCAATTGTCAGTCTAACATGAAAACTAAAGAAAGTAAAGAAATCAAATAGATCTTAATTACCTTCATGTTATTGTTTAGTAACGCCACTGATATGATATTCGACAGGAAGATTAGAGAATATATTGAAATCGATTCATCACGTGGACATTATATGAACAGTTTATATACTCAAATAACCTCATGGCAGATATCTAATGGGTATATCGGATTAAGAGATGCTCAAAAGAGCCTAAAACAATGCAAGCAAAAGTTATCCATCTACAATAAAGTATTGAAGTTACATGAGGACTAAATGAGAAAAAAAATAAAGTTCACGTTTAATTTGGTTTGTTTATGTGTTGGTTGCAAAAACAAAGTGCGCAGATTTAGTTAACACTCAGTAGTGAGTACTCAGTAGTAAACGGAAGGTTTCGGTCTGAGTGAGACGTCTGTCGTACAATTAAATGTATTGTAACTTTTCGATAAAACATTTGTGTGATTTATTATCCATGTGATCTACAATATTTTCGAATTAAAAAAGTCGTATATCTATACAGTAAGTGTCTGAACCACTTTTTAATCAAATCTTAGTCAATTCAATTTCGCATGTGATTAATGTTAAAGGATAAAGTTTAATAACTTGTTTATTTATCATCCTATATGGTCATATCGATTTTACTATAATAAAAAGGACACCATCTTAATCTGTTTCTTAGATGATACTACTTTAAAGTTACATTCTGTATATTTTCTTTAATATTTCATTTTCATTTTGATTGGTATATTCGAAAAAGAAATAAAATATTTTAGTAAATCATTAAACATATATGCAAAGAAGTAGTTTCACATGGCTTTAACAAAATATTATTACCTTTAATATATTACCAATTCAAATCTTGGTAATTTATATGATTAAAAATGAAGGCGTCATAGCATAAACAATTTAAGTATATAATAGATTTATGTGAAATAGAATACAGAGTGATGGTAGAAATTACAAGATCCTTTGATCCCAGCTTCAGTAACGTGATAATTAAGAAGCTTACAAATTTGGTTATTAAATATTCAAATGGTTTTTAAACCCACGTACCTATATATTCATCATTTAGAGAGACCTGTAAAAAAGACTTGAAGAACATACGCTTCACAATTTGAAGATTACTGAAACCTTAACCAAATCCCTTATATTTAATTACAGATAATTACAATCTACAAAAACATAATAAATAATTTTACATTTATTTATTTTAGGCATTTCTTCTAATTTCAAAAAGAATAAAACTAAATATAGTATCCATGGTATTCATTATACTGAGCATTTAACTTCTAAATATATAGGCCTAACTGCTAAATCTCTTAAATAAATTTAAAAACTCTTTAATAAATTTAGGCTAAGGTCTATCGAGATTTAGATTAGGTTCTAATAATAAAACCCGCATAAACTCGGTACATTCGTTTTGGCGGAATACACCGACAGCTCAAATCACCTCTCAGGGGGTCGTCGGTCGTAAAAAATAATATCATACAATTGTAATATGGTATGGTTGTAAGGTCCATCTATTTTAGAATTGAGCTACGCGACAACGTTGAAGACGCTATGCTGCATCAATTTTTTTATGGTGTTGCGGACAACGGCGCAGTTCGGTTTCCTATATGGTAAGAGAATGCCACCGCCCATGGATGCTCACGCATTGCTTGAGTTGCCGGCTTTATACACGGCATTTCTTTAGGGTCTCTGATATCCGTAATCACTCAACGAAACATAATAGAAGTACCGTTTAAAGTACAACCACCATTTCACGCTGAGTATTCTGTGAGACCGTGGTATCACTTCGGACGAGCCGACCTATTTAATGCGTAGTATACGCATGAAAAAATTCATAGTTTTCTTATAATATTACTAATTAAATAACTCTTAAACAGATAGCTACAGCGATGCTCGTTCATTATATTGTAAATTGCAATATTCGATTTCTATTTAATCTTTGTCTTTGTCATTTTATATTTAAAAAAAAATGAAACAAAAAATAACATTACATCGCCATTTTATTGTACGGCAGGATGACGGACCTTAACAACTTTTTCTATACTTTTATATTTAAAAATAATATTTAAAAATTACATACTTTTTACTATAACAATAACTAAATGGGGGTAAAAATTTATAAGTACCAAATTTAAATTTTCTTCTTAATGTATTTATCGCACACATACTTGAATTTAAGTGGAAACCCACAGAATAATTATCATATTAAATGTTCTGTGTGTAAATTTCTTTTACAACTGAGGCAGTCTATACAGTGACCCTTAAAATAACTTAAATAACTGTAACTTATGGAATAAATATTATTAGTATATCTCTATAATAAATATTACTAGTAATATATCTCGAGAAGTATACTAAAAATTTAGTTTAAATTTCTTACATTTACATTTGAAACTGCATATACATTCAATATGTAATGGGCGCGGTTTACATAACATACCTAGTTGCTGAGTAGTATTTAGAAGGATTAAGATATATGATTAAAACACCTTTTACATATTATTTTAAGTACCTGATTGCGTCTAATAGCACGGTAGTGCTATTTAAATTATACAGGTATTCCTTGTGCTTTTAATTATAAATTCAAATTTAGTTTTTAATGTCGTTTTTGATAATTGTTTATACGAAAGATGCCTTCAGCTAACTTAGACGCAAGTTAAGTCTTTAAGTTAAATTTTATGGTATAGAAGACAAAGGATCACGTGGGTCACCTATATGGTAAATAATACCACCGCCCATGGACAACCGCGCCATAGTCCGCGCAAATTGGCAGAATTAAGCAGAATTTTTAAGGGCCTCTGATATCCTCACTCAGCGAAACACTGTAGAGGTACCGTTTCCAGTACAACTACTATTTCACGCTGAGTAATCTGAGTATTGTTATAAATAGTGGATATCTATAAATATATATTAAATAACAATAATGAAATGAATTCCATTAATATCTGATTCTGAGTCTTCCTTGAAATGTTACATAATTGTTATTTCGGTATATATTTTTAGTTTTTCCAAAATTATTTTCTATGAGACCACTTTTTCGATACATTTAGGCAACAAACACGATATTTAAATATTTTATTAACTAACCTCCTTTTTTTCATTCGAGAAAAATGTTATTTTAAAATATTATCGCGCTGTTTCTATGTCTGCATTTTCATTACAATATATAGCTTAATATGCAAAATTTTACGTCATTTTGCTATAATAAATTAACATATAATCTATTTAATTTTATTTATGTAATATTTAATTAATATCACATAAAAATTAATTTATGTATATAAATCTGAGTTATATAGTTATAATACTTAATTATATAGTTATAATAATAAATCGAGTTTTGATATAGTCTTATATTGATCATCAAAGGCTTCGTTAAGTGCGAAGCGAGAAGTGTCCATCGAGCTAAGTTCCGAATAAAAATATAACTTTTTTATTTTCCTCAATAATAGTTAATATCTACTCAACTTTTTGGTAAATTGTCATTAAATTCAGAAATTGTCTTTAAAAGATAGGACAAGCGTAATAAATTAATAAAAATTTAGTTTATTTCAATAAAATTCGCTTCATATGACCTTTATTAATAATGGTGCAATAATACCGTAATAACTTATAAAACAATGGAATGTTGATTGCACAGCATAAGTTCGTGTCTATGCCTAAACAGTTAAAAAATAGGACATGCATATTTAGTAATTTGCATGTATATTACAATTACGATGTGTTTAGTTGACCTACTGGAGTTTGAACGGTCTAAATACCAATAAATATTTAAAATAAATAAAAATTTAAGAGGTTCGGAAATAGCACCAAAAGATTTTCAGCTGGCGAACCCAGCGTATGCCTACAGGCATTATTGTTTTCTTTCGTTCATTGAACCCGAAGCCCGTAAAAACAAGTATTTTTGTGATAGTTGTATACATATAAATTTTTAATGTGTATTCCAATCAGAAGCCCATTAAAAAAAATGTGTTTTTTTGTTTTCGTTACTAGTAACTACAATTCAAAATAACTAATAATACCAATTTGATATGAATCCGAATTTTGTTGGGATTCCCGCCTGTCGGAAATAAAGTAAATTCTTAAACCTTATATTTCGAGACAAAATGTCGAGGAGACACGGAATTAAAAAAACTATACTTTTGAGCCAGTCAATCTACAATAAACATGTTATTAATTCTTAACCAAACATTATTACTAATAATATTATGCAGTAGAGTAAGGAAATAATGTAAAAAGCATCACCTTTGAACGTTGTCAAATTTAGTCGTGACACTATTTAATTTAAATACAATACTCGGTGAGTCGTCGTATAAATGGGATAAAATCGAATTTTGACAACTAATATTCATAACCCAGTTTTGTAAAGGTTTTTTTATGATAGAGCCGACCACGTATCAGGTGGGTCTCCTATATGGTAAGAGAATACCTCCGCCTATCGCTAACCAAGCCACAGTCCGTGGCTAAGTTCCCGACTTTTTACGCCACTTTTCGTGGGACAGCCATGCTGAAGCATATGCGGATGCACTAATTGGGCCGGCTCGTCCGAAGTGATACCACGGGCACACAAAATACTCTAAGTGAAACGGTACTTGTACTGTGTTTCACAGAGTGAGTGATGATAAAGGAGGAACTTAAAAGTGCCGCTTAAGGGGTGTAAAACGCCGGCAACACAACCAGTGCTCGGACTGTGGCGCGTACCACATAGAAGACCCACTTCCCCGTTGTCCGCTATACTATAAAAAAAATAATATATGTTGGAAATAAAAACACCAAACTTAATTAGGATATCGTACATCTCATTAATATTAATTATCAAACCTATACGTATTTTTTGATTGCGCGTCAAACAAAATTATTTTCCTTGGAAGTAATATTACATTACATAAGTAAATATTTGTATGATCACACAATGTGCAATTTATTTAAAGTATATTATATTTGTTATAGCCAAATCCTCATTAAACGTTTTTTACATACATTACATCTATAAACAATCAGTTAAGTCTTTAAAGATTGTTTTATACTTCACCAAAAGGCTACATTAGGCTAGGTTAATGCGAATTATTACTACCTTTTTTTATTTTTATATACATTATTCTATCACTCGTAATTATAATAATAATTGTAAAATTCATATTTATAATATAATTTTACCAATTTTAGTATTCCAACCTATTATGTTATCTGATTTTATAATTATTTTCAAGTTTCGATGTTGCTATGCTTATGTACAAATAAAAATTTAAAATGAAAGTATATAATTAAAAACGTATATATAGCTCGTGAAGTAGGTATAAAAATAACATCATCAGAATCTGCATACACAGCAAAACGTCTTATTTCTTTGTGAAAGTATTACAAGCCGTACCATCCGTATTTCATTTATTGTCCATAAAACCCTGTCGCTAGGAAACTAACCTAACATCCATGACAACACGTATTCAGGACAATAAAGATGTGACCAAAGCTCATGAATATGATAATCATGATTTTTGATAAGACATTATTGTCTTTTGCTTACCCAAATCGTTCGACTAATAAAAGTGTAAAAATATTACCCACAAAAGTCATCAAAACTTACTTACACTTAGAAACCATATTTATGAAAATTAGCTTTTTAGTAACAAAAGAAAATTAAAAATTCCACCTTTGAACCGAAATACAGAATGTTTACAAACGGTGATTAGTACATTTTGCGTATCCACGTTGAAATTTTTATAATAATAGAAGTCGGATATTAAAAAAAACCTTCACTTATCTAATGGACGACGCAGTCTTATCAAATGTAACAATATTTTCCATGATTAACATTTTTCGAATGTTTATCAAACAAAACCTATTTATCTGTGGATCTCTCAATGTTGAATATAGTGAATTTTCTCATATGGAAACTATAGCTAATTTTTTATGAAGTAGAATATTTTTATGAAGTAGGTAGGTGGTACCTTATTACCACTATAGAATAATTCAGAAACAGTAGAGGCAGACATTTTCACTTCAATTCACATTATATCCATAGAGTTTTCATATAAAATTAGATAGTCATACACGTAACATAGAATATTAAAGTGACAAGAAATATTTCAATAGGATGAACCTTGAACCGACTTACGGGGAAAAGCAATCATTACATTGAATTGAATGAATACAAGATATTATATAAGTTTAATACGCAATCTTTTAACGGACCAGTCGCGAAAGGTATTTTTTTAGTTCAAATTAATCAATTATTGATTCATGAATTGATTAAAATTTTCAAAAAAGTATAATGCTATTAACCAATTAGCAATTTTATTACTATAACCAGTATTTTATTGACATATTGAACCAAACAGACGCAGATGATATTCTTTTTATAGTTTTTTAAAGAATAGAAAATATCGACTTGGTCCGTTTGTCTATAGCTATTGGTATGAATGTAACGAATTATCTATATTTATTTATTTATTATGAGGTATTATACCATTATGTAAATATCTTGTATCTCAGATTGTAATGTAATTTTAAAAATGGACGGTAAACACTTAATCTAATTTCATCATAACATTCTTATATCCTTTCATTGTTAATAAATTGCTTCATTCCATTGATAGAATATATCATAGGCAATAACAATGAAAATCATTTCACAAATGGATTGTTATATCTTTTCGTCCACACTCGCATAATGAATGTAAACGCGGAATATACAAGAAAATGTTAACATATTTTTATTATATAAAATTTTATATCATTTTATCAAAGAATTGAGACAAATTACACATCAATAATTAAATATTAATTTTATTCTTTCGTTTCAGACATCGGTACCATAATAATGAGAAAAAAGATTGTTGGAGCAAACGACAAATTGAAAATACAATGACTTTTATCAATAATGAAACCAATGTGACACTTAATATATCGAAAATTGTTGACCCTACTACTATCTTTGGACCACAACGAGATTCATTGTATATAGTGATTCCTATTACTATATTATACTCCATTATTTTTGTAACAGGATTATTTGGTAATGCCATTACTTGTATAGTTATAATGCGAAACAAAAATATGCACACAGCTACAAACTACTACTTATTTAGTTTAGCAATATCAGATTTGCTTTATCTTGTAAGCGGAATGCCCCAAGAAATGTATTCAATATGGTATAAATGGCCTTACGTATTCGGCCACTCGTTCTGCCTTCTCCGAGGACTTGCTGCTGAAACTTCAACAAACGCAAGCATTCTGACTATAACTCTGTTCACAATCGAGCGATATTTAGCCATATGCCATCCGTTCGTGTCACACCAAATGTCAAAGCTCTCCCGAGCAATAAAGCATATTGTGTTATTGTGGGTTGTATCTTTTGGGCTCGCACTACCACAGGCTTTACAATTTGGAATTACAAGCCACAAAGGTGTCGTCATGTGCCTCCAAACAAGGACCATTATAGAGCATTCGTTCGAATTGTCCACGATGTTCTTGTTTTTTGCGCCAATGGTTGTTATAACTTTGCTTTACTCCTTAATTGGACTTCGATTGAGCAAAACAAATGTGTCCAAAGAACAGGAATTCAAAAATAAACGAGCTATACATAAAATACAAAGGAAAAACAGTACACAATCGACTAAGAGGGTTGTCAAAATGTTGGGTATGTTTACAAAAGACCACATAATTAAAAATTGTATATTATTTCTTTATAAACAATAATAAAACTTAATTATAATAATTTACAATTACTACTTTACAATTGCCGTAATTCATAAATGGGCGTCTAATTTAAAAATACTTTATTTATTACAGTCGCCGTGGTGATAGGATTTTTTGTTTGTTGGGCGCCATTTCATGCACAAAGACTCGTAGCGATCTATGGAACGGCAGAAAATCACTTAGCGAAATCTTCACTGATGTTGTCAGCTTACCACTTTTTGACATACACCTCAGGCGTCTTTTATTACGTGTCAACTTGTATCAATCCTATATTTTATCATATCATGAGCAACAAATTCAGAGAAGCCTTTAAGGTAAATACTGTTAGAGTTTCACAGAAACACAATTTTTA
>DWCF01002096.1:0-25842 GCA_018230265.1 Delias oraia | reverse complement strand
TTATCTCGCAGCGAGACTCCGAGCATTGCCCTCTCCATAGCTCGCTGAGTGACTCTGAGCTTCTCCATTAGACCCATAGAGGTATACAAAGCTGCGTTTAATTTTTTTAAATAATATGGTATGCATCGGGCCCATACGACCGCACACAAAACCGCTCGTTGGTTGTATTGACGGATTTTTAAATAGTAAAACTATATGAGCCTTGTATTGATATACAGAGATGGTTCAATGTCGCCACGTCACCCGTGGGACAGCCGTGACGCTTGAGCTGCGTAAAAAGCAAACAACCAAAGCGTGGCTTATGGTTTAAAGTACTTCATTCTGTATTTTATCCTAACCTAACTTTTAAACATTGCTTAACAAGAGACATCTCAGATGTTTAACAGATCTTAACAGACAAAATACATGTATAATTGAAAAACGTTTAAATTTTAAATAGTACTGGTTTTTTTTGAACCATCACCATCATTATCAGCCTATTAAAGTCCACTCTTGGATATAGGCCTCCCCCAAAAACGCCCACCTATTCTGATCTTGAGCGATCTAGATCCAGCGATTGCCCGCGACTTTTATGAGATCGTCTTTCCATCGTGGCGGGACGTCCCAATTGTTTTGAATAATCTTTAACGTAATATAATTATAAAATAATAACGGTTAAGATTCTACGATTTTATAATTATTACTTATACAGTTAACTACAAGAAAAATATATAAATAATAAAATCTATCGCTTAATTATTAAGACGGATTAGAATTTAATTTCCTATCTGCTGTAAGTAGTAGGTACACTGGAAACACATCACGAATATAAACTAGCTGGCGTAATCTGTAATATCCGTAAATTGCAAACCACGTCATAACTAAATGCGTATAAAATCGATAAGTATGCACATAATAATGTGAATTCTCGACTGTATCGTTCCCAGTTAATAACATTAGTTAACGGTCGTTAAATTTGAAATAATCTTTAAATGCCGGTACGGTAAGAACTACGGAGTTATGAAGGAAACACTAATTGTTGAACCAGACGGGTGGTCGGTATGGGAAACGACACTCAGCTGTATATAAATGCGGTATTGTAAACGATTTATAACTTGATAAAACAGAATATTTTATGGGCTTTAGTGCTTTGATATGAAGTATGTGGCAGGGAACAAGGAGACAAGTTGATTACTAAATACTATAAATAATATCATATCTATTAATAAAACAGAGATTGAACGAGTCTAAACTGTTTATGGAATAGTGGACAACTAGGTCTCCTATAATAAGAGAACACCACCGCTCATTTAAAACCGCGTCCATGCATTGGTTGTGTTGCCGGTTTATTTCGCCACTTAGCGGCATTGTGAAAGGCATCCGATATCGCCACTCATTCAGCGAAACACAGTAGAAGCACCGTTTCAAATACAAATTCCATTTATTATTAAGTATTCTATGAACCCGTGGTATCACTTCGGACGAGCCAACCCACTTAGTGCATCTGCGTCAAGTGCGTCTGTATTAAGACACTCGGCCGGCCACTGTCAAGCCCTTCCAGAGATCGAATAAATTATAAATTAAATTTCAACTGTCCGGATTGGTATTGGAATCCGATATCTCTCGCTTAGTGGCAGACTTATTAAGCCACTTAGCCACGAGGCTCTCAAAAATACGATTTATAATTTGATAAAACGGAATATTTTATATATTTTAGTGCTTTGATATGAAATATGTGGTAGGTAAACCTTGGTTGGTACAAGGAGACATGATTACCATAACTAAATACTATGAAACCATATCTGTTAATACATAAATCATGCGTTAAGTTAAATTTATTTAAAAACACCCTAATCTTATCTTTTCATAAAGTTAGGTAACGTAATTACCTCCTAATTGAATAGCAGGTAACGAAGAAAATCTCCTACCATAAGAAAACCATGGCCGCCCATGGACCATCGCGGTTATTACTGACATTTTACGCCGCTTGAGCGGTGTAATTTAAAAGGCGTCATATCCTCACTCAGCGAAACATTGCATAAATATTTTTCTTGGTATTATGTGAATGCGTGGTATTACTTCATACGATCCGGCTCAATTATTGTGTCACCATATGCTCCAGCATGATTCTCCCACGGGTGGACTGATTACGTATTTCAATAGCTTGTCTTAATTTATGGATAAGTATACATTACTCACCTGCAGACCGCTGACTTGACGCCGGATGTGCGCTAAACCTGTGGGGTTGGCCGCCATACTTGCAAAAACCAGCCTCTCTTCATAGTCGTACTCGCATAGAATTTTGTTGTCGCACAGATAGAATCTGTCACCCACACAGAACCTGTACAAATTCTTAAACATTTAATAACCAGAAGACATATAACGGAAATCAATCTCAAAACATTACGGTTTGCTCAAATATAAGCTTTTTTTGCGGAGGTATTTCCAAATCACTACAACTTGGAAATAAAAATAAATAAAATTCAGAAATAAAGCCTACCTATCCGTTAAAGTCCAGCAATGGAACCTTCAAGGGCTATAGGAGTCCATGGGCCGAGGAGGTAGGTGAGCCTCCTGCTCGTTTGCCACCGAAAATATATAAAAAAACCCAGTAATCATAGTTATACAGTGAAAATTATATAAAAAAGTATAGACACACATAAGTGCATAAAGCTTCGTAGCTTAATGGTTTTAAAAGTGGACCATGAAGCTAGATGTATCGGATTCGAATCCCGGTCCGGACAATTACAATGACCGGCGAGTGTCTTAATACTGTCGCGTAAGTGGAAGAGACATACTGAAGCATATGCTGACGCATTAATTGGGCAAGCGGTCCTCCGCCTATGGAGACCCAAAGTCTTTGCAAAGCCCCGGATGCGTTGCCGTCCTTAAATACCTTCAATAGTGCAGTTTCAACCTTAGACCAACGATAGAACGTTGGAACCTTCAAGTCTTTCAAGACTTCAGTGTTTATGTGATAATACTCACCTATGGTTGCACTGTTGGCAGGCGAAACACTCTAAATGGTACACAAAACTCTTTGCTCGCATAACCATTTCGAATGCCGGGATTACTTTATTGCATGCCACACAATTTCCCGTAGCACCGAATAACCTGAAATAATATTATTAATTATTTCAACTAGAAACAAATTTATCACTTGGCAATACTAATCGCGAAGGCGTGAAATAGGACCTGTCCCACATTCGGAAATAGCATTCCCAATTATAGAAAGCGGAACAGATATTTTTATTATAATACGTATCAAACAGTGACGCAGGTTCTGATGGTAGTAACCACCGTGGATAACCATGCTACAATCCACGCTTTGCTTGTGTTATCGGTTTTTTACGTTGCTTAAGCAATTAGCTTAGTTGGCAATTCACTCATTCAGCGAAATATAGTACAAGTACCATATAGGCGGCGTTCTGTGAGTCTATCACACCGGACATTCCGTGTTACACCCAACGACTGTTAAATCCTCCCAAATACCAATACAATTTATAAATTATATAAATCTATTCTCACAGAATACTCAGCGTGAAACGGTTAACGGAGGCCGTTAAAAATGCCGGTTAAGCGGCGTAAAAGTCCGGCATCAGAACCAGGCGCGGACTGTGGCGGTTGTTCATGGGCGGCGGCGTTCTCTTACCATATAGGAGACCCACCTGCTCCGTTGTCTGCTATAGAATAAAAATAAATACATAAATCTGTTCTTAGTGTAATACAGTGTGGTTGCTACGGCCTCCAATACAAGATACAGATAATAAATATTAAGCTATAAATGAACCCACAAGTACAAATTAGATAGAATAGGATCAATTCATTGTGCTCGTTTAGAATTCAATAGCCAATAGTACCTAAAACTATAAAGGCATAAAATTTATATATATGTTACGCTGTAGATGGTAATATACTGAACTGATTTTGAAAATTCCTTCACCAATAGAAAGCCATGTTATTTGTGAGTACGAAGGATATATGTTAATCGTAAAATCAAAAGCCTTTTTTGTGGTACTCGGGTTTGCAATGTGAGTCAAACGGTAATGTTTCTTACGAACGTCGCGTTGCTTTATCTATGAGAGATTGATATCTATATACAGAAAATTTTAAATACTTTCAAATTTATTTGGAAAAATATCGCTTAGTCGTCTAGTTTATACATACCTAAGATAATCTCTTTTACATAGCATGAGATCAGCCTTATAGTATAACTTGGAGCCGACTTCTCCTAGACGACAGTCGCAGCATCCGCATTTGAGGCAATCCTCATGCCAAAACCTTTCCATGGCCTTTAGAAGGAACCGCTCGGTGATGACTTTGCCGCATTGGGCACAGAGTCGCGCCCCGCCTGTGTTACCCACTAGGTTGGTGTTCAGTCCATATTTATTGTCATCTTGCTGACCTGTTAACAAAAAAAAATTAATTACTTATGTATAACATCGTATAATTGCTTAAAAAGTCAGAGCGGCCTTTTAAGTTTAACACGGGCAAAACGGGAATTACTATTTGCCGCGATTACCGCAAGAAGAGACGATGAGACACGAACCATGGCTTGGGTCATCGCGTTGGAGGTCGCCTAAGGGAGGGGCTGATGTCTTATCGATGTGAGGCTGGAAGGTTAGATGGATCCTCGGTGTTGCTTTAGTATATCAAAACGGTGGCAAACTAGCAGAAGACTCATCTAGGTTAAGCTGTCCTCCGCCCATGGACATCTACGTCTTGCAAGGTCGCGAGTTCGTTATAAAACACCACTTTGCATCGCTTTCTACTCTATAAAAATTACGAACCGCGAACGACACAGATGAAAATTGAACGGCGACGTACAAAATAAATACGCAGTTAGTAAACAATCAGTTCCAATTTACGGACGCACCGTCCCCATAATAATGGCGTGCACGTCAGACCAATCAAGGATCCAATTGAAGGGGTAAGTGGACATAACTGAACACAATCGATCACTTACGTCCCGTACGATATCGGAACCGGCGTCGCGACAGTAAAGTTAATTGGACAATATTAATGACAGATCGTTTATAAAATAAAGATGAGTTACAGCCATTGGCGCGACACGCGGTAATTAGTGCACACGGGAAGCGAAAGGCCGGCCGCCCACACGTTGCCTTATTTACCGTTTTTCATTTGCTCGAGTAAGCACCTTGAATGTTCAACTGTGCATTGCTATACTTAAGAATTAAAATTATTATTTTAAATAGATGCCATTTTTCATATTGTTGAAAGATAAAGATGTATTGTTATAACAATTCAGTGATGGAGTAAAGGTTTCGAACCCCGGTCTGAATAAAAATTAAAAAGTTTAATGATTCGGACAATCTGGCTCAATTTCTGCGACAGCATATGCTTCAGTATGGGTCTGCAACGACCGAAGTTCTTTCAATGGACAAATTGTCGTTTTTCTGCACTAGCGCTTTAGATACGGCGTAAATTTAATTATAGGTAAAAAAATTGACCTCAACAGTTGTAATTAAATCACGACAATTATCTAATGATATAACTCCTATGATGAATAAATAATTTTTGACTTGATTTGCACAACTGATGCGCCGTTGAGACGGTATGTGCACGTAATAACATCGGGCGAGCGCAACTGAACGCTTCTACTCGAATTAATTGACACAATTATCCAACATAAAACATTCGCGCTCGCATACATGAAATAATGAGAGTATTATGAGCAATTATCTCCAGTGTGCAGCGTTTTACCAGTTCGACCTTGTGGACAGCTAAATTAACGAGGGAGACGCAGAACTACCGAGGCAATCCGATAAAGAGTTATTAAGGGCAAATATTTTCTTCATTAATATAATTCTTATCGACTGTTAGTTTGATTTTATAAAGAGAAATGAAACTTTCACCCGTGGGAGAGACATGCTGACGCACTAATTGGTACCACGTTCAAAGTGATACCACGAGCTCACAAAATACGCATCGTGAAACGGTACTTGTACTGTGTTTCGCAGAGTGAGTGAGATTATCGGAGGCCCTTAGAAGTGCTGCTTAAGTGGCGTAAAAAGCCGGCAACGCAACCAAAGTGACGCAGTTGTTCATGGGCGGTGGTGTTCTCTTATCATATAGAAGACCCACCTGCTCTGTTGTCCACTATACCATAAAAAAATGCCTGAATCTTAGGAATAAATCTAAACTAGATGTTCCAAGTTTCACTCGTGAGAGAGTCTTGCTAATCCTGACGCCGATCAGCGCTTAGTTTGTGTTGCCATAGTAAAGTACTGTTTTTCACGCTGGTTTTCTGAGTCCGTCATATTATTACGGATGAACCGGTCCAATAAGTGTGTCAGCATTGGTTAAGCTTGGCTCTCCCACGAGTAATACAGTAAAGATTAATAGTTAATATATTTAAAATGATTATAAAGTAAATCTATAATGCCAATGTCAAATTATATGGCATCAATGTTTTTTCAAGAAGTAGCTACACTTATGTTTGCGTGTTCTGCCTATTTTGGTTCGCGCATGTTAACTCAGCAATTACGGATCACATGCGCAGAATCATTCACGCATATGACTCGGAAAAAAGTTAATTTTACCTCAGTTAAGTTTGTTAACTGGAAATATTGAACAAACTTAGCTGCATACGTTTTTATGATATAGAAGACAATAGAGCGACGGGTAAATTAATAGGAAGGGATCACCACTGCCCATGGACAAGCGGTTCAGCGCTTTTGGTTGCGTTGTTGGCTTATTTTACATCACTTTGTCAAAGTTATAGGATATAAATATCCTCTCATTCAGTAAAACATAGGTACTATTTTACGCTGGTATTCTGTAAACCAGTCGTATTATTTCAAATGAGCCAGTCCTATTAGTACGTCAGCAATGCTACCCCACGGGTGCGACAGTGTTAAAACACTCGCCGACCACTGTTAGACCACTTCCAGACTGAATAAATTATAATATAAATTTAAAAAAAAAATTCGGACCAGGGATCGAACCTCTCGCTTCGTGGTAAGCTTATTAAACCAATTACTTTGCAATATCTTTCAAGACCGTTCAGCCACAAGGCTTACATAAATTTCAACATTCCTTACATTGAATTATAAGCCAGGTTATTCTGTGGCACCAGCAATCGTTCCATGTAATTTGCAATGGTTTACGTAAATAAAATCGCATCCCATACGTTTGTGATGAATATACACAATATATACAATAGTAACGGATAGGTTTTCCATGAACTTTTAAACCACAAATGGTATCCGAGAAATATTTACATAGCAATAATTATCTGTGTGACTTGATATGTTTTTGCTTTTCTATCCATGGGAATGTTTTTTAATAAGGTGCTAGTATGTTGTTTGTGCTCCTCTGCAGTGTTATCACGGATTGAAAAATCCAGCCAGAAATGTACCTGTATTGTGTTTCGCTGAGTGAGGGATATCAGAAGCTCTTGAAATTACTACACTCACGCGGCGTAAAAAGCCAGCAACACAACCAAAGCTTGGATGGTATCACGGTTAACCATCTTACCATCATAGACTCGTCTAGATAACGAAAGTTGTTTTTCAATACTACGAAAAACCTTTTTAGTTCTGCTCGGTATTTACTTATAAACTTAAACCATTCAATTGATATTTAAACCACATTATTATAAATTCTTATTTACTTTTAGATAATTTTATGTGACACCTCTTAATTGCGTTCATATGGCTGACATATTAAATTCACCCAGTCCGCGAACAAGTCGACCCTAGTATGTAATTATATTAATTGCTACGTATTTACCTAATTGGATCGAAACTAAAATATATTAATGATTAATATTTATGTTAGAATTTAACATAAAAGCTCAATTCATGTTAGTTATGACTGATCTTGTTCTATACGATATAATCAATTGATAACAAAAAAGTTACATTTCATTTTATCTAATTACCTCATATTAAATTTATCAGTGTATTAACTCAGGGCTTCCCAATTTGTGCGTCGCGACGCCCCGGGGCGTCCGGGCAATATCTACAGCCGTCGCGATGCGATTTATGCCTCGATTTCAAAACCTATGTTGAGAAAGGCAAGTACGTCCATATCATTAGCATTTTTACAATTACATACCATAAATAATTGTATTAATAATTAATATGTCCCTTTATATTTCTTTATTCTATAGCCAACAACGGAGCAGGTGTTCGTTGGAGGAATTCGTTGTGTTGCCGGATTTTTTACGCCGGGCCTCCAATATCCTCACTCACTCTGCGAAACACAGAACAAGTACCGTTTCATGCTTAGTATTCTGTGCGCCCTTGGTATCACTTCTTACAAACCCGCCCAGTTACTGCGTTAGCTTGAGTTTCCCTCGGGTGAAATATGATACATATATATATACATAGATTCATAAGAAATAAGATATAAATACACAGTATTTACATACAAAACAAACTTAATGGCGTAATTTATCTGCGATTTGCCGTAGCCCGGTAATTAATAATTAAATATTCCATTTAGAATGTAGGCTTTATATACATTATTATGATAATTGATTTATTATAAAGCCTTCATTATCCGATATGTATATTAAAATATTGCATGGTGTGTATTAAATGGGACGATTAAAGTCTATATTATTCAATCATGTTTTGTTTTTAGAGTTACTGTTAGGTTTTTAAAATTCACAAACTTGTTTAATTTTAATAATAAAAAGTGAATGTTGAGTAGCAATTAGAATCTTTTTAATGGGCATAGACCACGCAAACGAAATTAAAAAATACCAAGCATACCGTCTACTTAATGAGTTAGCGTAGTAATTAGAACGATTCTTATAATATCGTTATAATTATGGAGTTTCTGTAAAAGGTATGGAGCAAATTATATTGCATAAACATATAAGAACGTATATATCTTCTATTAATTAGAAATTAATAAACAAAGAAACGATGTATGTGTTTGTTCTTCGATAAATTTGTGAATACACAATAATTTTAATACTATTTACATTACATCAATAATATTTACTTTTAACATCAGTTTAGGTATTTCATTCGACCCCAATTTCGTTCATAGACAATCACAGCGCCAAGCGTGGCTAAATTCAACTTCAAAAACATTTATTTCTTGACATTAATACTATATATATATTATACATATGTACATACAATTAATTATATATAATAAATTATTAATTAAACATTATATTTGAATTATTATTATACAAAACAATTAAGTAATAAATTTGACAGCATAACTTGAGATATGTCAATTGTCAGTGCCATAAAAATGCATATATATTGTTAATTACTTAATTTGAATGAAGATTGTTCCATTCATGTCGTTTTCTGTGGACCGATTTTATTAACTGAGATGTCAATTGTCAAAGTAGATAATTTTTCAGTTTTTTTTTTCAATAACAGTAGATCAATACTATTATGAACCAGTTATAAAGTATAACTTGTGTATTCTAGTCTTAAACGCGACAATCGCCGAGATAAGTTTAATTTAATTAAATTATGAAATGCTTTCGCTCGTAGTCCGCTCCTTGGCTGAACCTTCTCAAAGTTTAAATTAATCTTTGAATTAAGCCTAATAGCGAATGATTTCTAAAGAAACGAGATTTTCACTCATTTTAATTAAACTTATTCAACTGCACTGATGGGATTTTTCCTGTCTACACAGTCGTTATAAAATTTCTCCTTATTTTCATAATTGTAAGGTATTTTTTCTTTCAATGTTTGGAAACAGATTACTTGAATGTAATTTTGACTTATTAAATTATGCTGGTTACTGCAAATAGGATTCAGATAAGATTATAATGAATACATCTATTAAACTGACTGTAATATTTTTATTTATATAATTAACTGCACAAAAATGTCATAGTTCCTATTTGTCATATAACTAAGATTATCTAACGTCCCTGAATGTTATCAAATTTTCTCAACCATAATGGATTCATTATGGTTTGAGAGAAGGCTTGACATAGTAAGGTTTCTAAGTCAGTCGATACAAGATCTGAATCAAATGTATAAGTCAAGACAATCAGCGTCATACATTATTTTCGTAGAGGAAAGCTCCGAGCGCAACTTAAGCCTGACATAAGTGGGCAATAAACTTCAGCCAATTTGGAGATTCGCATCTGGAGGCTCTTATTAAAGCCCGAAAGTTAGTCCTTTTCATCCATCACTCGTAATACGTATGTGAGTTATTGTATGAAAAATTGAAGAATAAATTGAGTCGCTGCAACGGCGAGACATAAATCCCAACTGAGCCCTCAATATTGTTTTAAAGGGGAAGTGGCCATAAATTTTATCAGGGCAAGCCAGCCGCGGTCGCGATCCGCAGCCCGGCACGCCAGCCACTTGGCAATTTTCCGCTCTCGCAGGCGACACCCATGTGCTCGCTTTGTTATTACGTACTTATTAATATATCCGACCCCCTTACTTGGACGTTTTGCTAAAAGCAGACCTTTATTATGCTTTTCCGTCTCATTCTTGCGACAGCAATTGCACGTTGGCGAGAGCGTGACAGAAGTCAAGTAAGGCAAGGTTCATACGTAAAATTATTATTTTTTATTCTATAGAGGACAACGGAGCAGATGGGTCTCCTATATGGTAAGAGATCACTGCCGGCCATGAACCACCGCGCCACGTCCGCGCATTGGTTGTGTTTCCGGCTTTTTAGAGCACTTTTAAGAGCAGCCGATATCCTTGTATATAAAATCTAAATACAATAAATAAACCCATAAAAATAACGAAACATAGCAACTATTTATTCTATATGTAAAAATCTCATGTCGAGTTGTTTGTTGCCAAACTTCTCCGAAACAAAACGGCAAAACTTGTGTGCATATAAAGTAACTTTGAGAAACATTTAACATCTATCTATCATCCCTAACTGTGATTTATCATGGTCCAATCTATTTTTTTCATGATTTTGTTATATAAAGATTCAGTATTGCAAAAAACAATCCTAAACTACCCGTTATGATCAACCCTTATTTTTGAATAGCTATTAGTTTAATAATTTATATTACATAACAACTGTCGGTATCAGCTATTTTCTATACGAATTTTCATAATGGTGCCTTGTGAGAGAGCATTAAATTCTCTCAATTGAAAAAAAAACCTGGTTTCAACTAAATTGAAACTGTTCGAAGTCGAGAAAATGCGTTACGCTCTTCGATTTTCCATCTCGTCGAACAGCTTAATAGCTGTAATAACGCAAAACACGATTTTGATTACGATAAGGCACTCGTAAAGTACACCGGAATCGAAGGGGGGACGTTTTTATTGCGCAAATCATATTTTTCAATGTGCAAAGCTAATTTTAACGTTAAAGAACTTCTATCCCCTTATCAGAAGGCAATCGGATTCATGTCTTAACATTGTCGCACCCGTGGGAGAGCCATGCTGAAGGATATACTGATTGGGTTGGCTCGTAATACACACTCAGAGAATACTAGCGTGAAACATGTCGCCGAGAGAGTATATATCGAAAGGTCTTGAAGTTACGCTAGCCTTTGCAGGACTGCAGATGTGCTGCCGGCATTTAAGAGCCGTTAAGTTCCCCAAATCGTATTGGTTTGAAAATACCTCTGTTGGCAGCTGAATCCACAGATTGGTGGAGCGGCACAAAATGCTTTAAAAATATGCAAAATGCTCAATTGTGGAACGATATACAGGAGCAGTAATCCATGTGAGGCCGAAGGTTCAAGTTTTGTGTGACGCCATATTTGTTTTGGTGACTAGTAACGCCACAGTGGGAAAAAAATGTAAATTACAATCACTTGGCTGATTTTACGTCCGTTCTGTTGAACGTGCTATGCTACAAACCGCCAACTAGTCGGACGTTGAGTGACGCAAGTTCACTCAACGTTCGGCCTAGTAATTCAATTTAATGTCGTCAATGAACACGCTAGTCATCGATCAAATAGCGGATCCAACGAGATAACTGCGATATATATAAAGGAATATCCTAGGACATGTGTAGTTCGCAACGCGGTTCCCCCAACAGCAAAGATAAATTAGTCCGGTTCAGCTCCGTGGACGACCATAAAATATCGCTTACTCTTATCAATACGATCTGTATGTCGGACATTTGGCATAAATGTGATATCGCAAAAGGGAAACCCGTTTTTAATATCGCGAGCGGGCATTCGGGCGGTTTACGGCAACCCTTCCCTTTTATTCGCGACCTGTTTGACCTAACATTGTGAAAAAATTATGTCAGCGAAATTGGGATTGTATATCCACGACGGGTATTAAATTAAGTTAGCAACAGCTGTGTTGCGCCGACGTATTTCTGATTTGGGAGTTGACCGTTGTTTTATATTAAGATTATTATTATTATTTTAGTATTATTGTTGATACATTGTATTATCAGTCCTTTGACGCTAAACTTCAACAGGAATATCTTACCTTGGAATTCGAACTAAGACTATCTATCAATAATATACACAAATTATCATTGTTTTATAAGAAATAATTACAACGAGAGTAGCAGAATAACAATATAATTTCATCCACATCACATCGATGTTTGTCGTTCCACAACTTTTTTATGGCAACGGTGAAATGAATAGGAGGCTCACATTAAGGAAGCGGTCTTCCACCCATGGATACCTCTAAACTTTACAGTGCCGCGGGTGCGTTGTCGAACTTCATAAATTAAAGCTTAAAACTAAGCGTTTATTAGGAATTTTGTGCAATGCTACACCATTCTGTGGTATCAGCTGTCTGCACAAAAGGAATATTCCAAAAAGCACCCATGGGCCTGCAGAAGCTTCACCCACGGATGAGCCATGCTGAAGCATATCCTAACACACTAATTGGACCAGTTCGCCCGAAGTGATACCACGGGCTCATTGAATACTCAGCGTGAAACGAGACCTGTGTTTGTGCTTGTGTTTCGCAGAGTGAGTGACGATATCGGAATCCTTTTAAAAGTGCCGCTTAAGCGGTGTAAAAAGCCGGAAACACAAACAATGCGTGGATTGTGGCGCGGGTGTTCATGGGCGGCGATGTTCTCTTAACTTATAGAAGACCCAACTGCTCCTTGTCCGCAATACTATAAAAATGAGACTTTCATATAAAAAACATCTTTGTTTTAATTAAACCTTTTTTGGTATTTTTTACTTACTCGAGGGGTTGTCAGGCTTGTGCATGGCAGGCGGATCACGGATCATCGTACAGATGTCACTCAGACATTACACAGGCGAATCTGAAATGAAGGAATAAATTTTAATGTCAATACTCAAAGAAAACGAGGCGTAGAAAATTCTTTTTCTAGTAAATCTAATGAACTTAAGTATTTCAAAGAAAATACTTTATTCACTTACGACACAATATTACGTCATACCAAAATTTTTCTATAACCATAGGTTCACAGCGCTCCAGGGACATTTTTTATAGTATAATGGGCAACGGAGCAGGCGGGTGTCCTCTGTAGTAAGAGATCATCGCCGCCCACGGACAACTACGCCGATATCCGCGCTTTCATTGTAGCGGCTTTTTATACCGCTGAAGTGGTATAATTGCAAAGGACCTAAGATATTCTGATTCACGCTGGCATTCTGTGAACTAGTATCCGGCCAAATTAGAGCGTCAGCCTATGATTCAGCATGGCTCGCCCACAAGTAAGACAGTGTTAAAGCAGTCGTCCGGCTACTGTCAAGCCCTTCCAAGAACCGTTTGAATTATAAATTTTTGTTTGCACCAGTGATCGCACACAATACATGCTTCATGGTACGCCTATAAGGCCACTTAGCTATGAGGAATTAGTTGTAAATAATAAGTAAATAAGGCATCGAATTAAATTTGACTAAATAAATAATGTACAAAAACAAAAGTAGCCGCGTGCCAGTTTCAGAAAAATGTAAAATTGTCTTAAAAGTTTCACGTGAGCGACAGTATTAAGACACTCGCCCGGCTACTGTCAAGCCCTTCCAGAGACCGAATATATTATAAATTTAATTATAATATCCCCGGACCGGGAACCCAATACTTCTCGCTTCTTGGTAGACTTATTAAACCACTTAGCTACAAGACTGAAAATTATGTAATACGTTCATTTACGCGGCTATCTCTGTCCATCGTCTTTATATTTTACTTTGAATGAGCTGTCCTAAGTTTATAAAACAAGTGCGAATACAGGAACTTTAAAGGTAATACGAGTCTCAAATTGCAAGCGGACACGAGAGCACGCGTCACACCGAGACCTCATTAGAATAAACGATATCCTCTCCTTACGTCCACTCTGTACGAGACCTTATTACTCCGACAAAATGCCTTAAAACGCCAACATTTGCGGACACTTGAAAACTGAGTTCTGCGTCCTAACAACAGAGCTTATTTTACATACAACTCATTGAAACTTAGATACAGTCCTGTTAGCCTGTATTGCACAGCAATAGGGTTCAATTTCGTTTGTAAAATTACAATGAACGCGTGCGTTACAGGTTGAAACGTCGCAAGCTGTAAATTGAAACTCGAAGGAGGCACTAATAACTCTTGCGAGTTGATAGTTCAGCTGCTATCTTATGAGGTTATCTATTCGCCTTATTGTTTCTAACATTTTATGATATTGAATACCAGCATTTAATGCCAATAAATATGTACAAGACTCATTACTGTTGGAAATTCTGTCTAGCCCTATCGCACGATCTACGCCCAATAGTGTACTTATGAGAAAATTCCTTTTGAATTCTCTTAATAGGTAACATTTAAAATGAAATCTCTTCAACAGATAAAACCAAAGCGGTTATATTAAATTATATTTTATATTAATTTCTATTTGCCATTTAAAAGGATTATAATCCTGCTTGGATTTATTTTATACAATTTGTACAACTCTGTAGGATAATTGCAAAATTGCTAAGTTTTGAAAATCTTTTACAGCGTCAGCATGGCTATTCCACGGGTGAGGATAATTCACTAATTTTAATTTAATTTAGTTAAAATTATTTAATACGGATGAGTGCATAAACGCCTATACACTTTTAGACCGGCAGCGGAACGTAGCCAGGAGAACAGGAGTTGGGGATGTAAATGGACAGAGGTCTACTTATCGGAGAAAGTGTTGTCCTTTTGCCTCAAGGTTATTCATAACAAAACAAAACCACGGCTCTTGGGCTACGAGAGTGAGTGACGGTTGTCCATGGGCGGCAGTCTTCTCTTAACATATAGGACAACCTGCTCCATAAAAATCATATATCCAACCATATATCATAAACAAACCGGTATTCTTCCAACTTTTTCCATTGTGGTAGTTAAACAAGTCATCCAATGGTAATTAGATTTATCGCTTTGCCAATATCTTTATCACCTGTTACAAAGCTATCAAATTACCAGGGACATGTCGCGGGAGGCGAGCGCGCTCAATCCATAAATATCATATACGTTATGCATTTCTCATATTCATGAATCCGTTTTATTGGCCTCAATAAAATATGAACATCTCAGAATGGATTTCTGTGAGCGGGAGAAATCTAATATGGATAGCCGTGCGCCGGATTCTGTCCAATAGGTGGGCAGCTGCCGCGGCGACTGGTTTTATCACCCAGAATATGGAACAATTTCGCAATTCGGGTTTTTCATCGCCTTTATAGCGTAGCTTAGTTTATTGTATCCGTGAGCGTTTGATGAAAATTTAGGAAGTCCTCGTAGCTAAGTAGTTTACTAAGTCTTCCATGAAGAGAGATATCGGATTCGAATTCCGGTCCGGTCAATTATAAATAGTTTAATTTATAATTTATTCGGTCTCTGGAAGGACTTGACCGGGGGAGTGTTATTACTGTCGCCGTGTTGTTCTGTAATGTTGCCCGTGGGAGAGCCATACCAAAACATATGCTGACGCACTAATTGGTCCAGCTTGTCCGAAGTGATACCAAGGGCTCATAGAATACTCAACCTGAAATGGTAGTTGTACTTGAAAACAGTGCTTCTAATGTGTTGTGTGAATGAGTAATGGTTTGCGGTGGAAAAAGCCTTCAAAAAAACTTTTTTAAGGCTACAAACTCTGCCTCGAAGTTCCATGATGAAATGTATCTGCAGGTATTAATTCATTAATCATAAAAATTGTCATAATTATCTGATGAGTAACCACTCCACTCCTAGCAGGTAAGTCTTGATACAACCTATATTCTTTCATAATATGAACTTAATCTCAGCTTATTCGTAACATAATGGAGTATCACAACTTTGTGTTAATCATAACTTTATGGTAAAGTAAGAAGCGGAGTTGATTCTGTGATTTATGACTTCTCGTCCCCCATTTCTAATCCATTAAGGCGCTATAAAACCTTTTTAAAAATTAAAATATCTCGTTTATACAATAGTACCATAGGATAATATTCTAGCTAGATTTCTTATATTTTTATAATATGAATTAAAAAAATAGATATAAGTATTAAACAAAAAAAAAAGGAGAAGATTTGATAATCAAATCTTAAATAAATCTAATATGGTGGATCCCCCATGGGAGAGCCATGCTGAAGCATTTGTGACCGCAATAATTTGGGCGACTCGTCCGAAGTGATACCACGGGCTCACAGAATACTCAACGTGAAACGATACTTGTACTGTGTTTCGCTGAGTGAGTGAGGATATCTGAGGGATATATATAAATTAATGACGCTTAAGTGGCGTAAAAATCAGGCAACACAACCAATGCGCGGACTGTGGCGCGGTTTTCCATGGGCGGCGGTGTTCTCTTATCATATAGGAGACCCATCAGCTCCGTTGCCAGCTATACTATAAAAAAATATATATGACAGATTAATACGAAAAGCTAATCCGAATACAAAAATGGAGGGTAATGATTTTAGTGGAGTGGACCCATGGATTGGTGAGGATTTAGTAATTGGGCCCGGTAATTTCCAAACCGGACAGGAGGATGTCTGCCGGGTTTACTAGTTCCATATACAACTATTGAGTTATTTCCTAAAATCCTACAGTTTTCGCTTCCGGATTAAGATTTATGAAATAAAAATCTTCTAGTTCATAGATAGCGTCTTAATCATCATCATCATTTCAGCCGTATGACTTCCAATGCTGGATATAGGCCTCCCCTTCGGAACTTCATGCATACTTGTCGGAGGCAACCTGCATCCAGCGTCTTCCGGCGTCTTTATAAGGTCGACTGTCCTTGTGGGTGGACGTGCAACGCGTCTTAATGCGGACATACAACCAGTAAATCGGTGTTAAATAAAAAAGAACGCCCGCGACGTCAACTTGTCAAAAATTCAACGGAGCGCTGGGCTAAGTGGAATGGATGGCAACATCCCAAGCCCCGAATAAAATATTCTATATCAAATCGTACATCACTGGCTCTCAGCTTGTTCTCACCGTGAGTGCTTCACGGAAGCCTTATTTATTCGCTTTTATGTCAGTTACAGTATAATCCTTTGCGTTCGTAAAATCTGTGTTATCTCTTTAGATATGACTTTTCGTCTGCCCGAGTGGGTGCAAAACACACTCAAAACGTGTAAAGAAATTACTGTTTTTTAATTTAAAGTGTCGCGCTTGGCGCTGTCACTGTCTTGAACAAGATGTCACGCTGTTATGAAGGCGGCGCCATCTTGGAATGTAATGGCGATGAATAGTGATAAAAACTAATGTTAAATTAAATACTTAATCTAGTTAATTTGTGTGAATTGAGGTGTTATTAATATACTTTTATTATCATTTTGTTATTTTCAGGTACGTTTTGTTAGCCTAATATAGTTGGATTTATATAATTGTATTTACTCTACAGGTAAATATAAAATTTACATTATTTATTTGCAGAGAAACAAATTGAAGTGTATTTTCACAACCTAAACTTTTTTAAATAAATGTCTTATACATAATTTTCTAATAAATCATTAGGAAATTAAGTCAGCGATAAAAACCAACACCGCTTTGATAATGTAATTGTATTATTTTCAGAAAATTTCACCAAAGGTATCAGAACACTGCAATCCGTGCATTGTGTGTGCTGCCTTTTTACGTTTACACTGTAATGCAATACTTGGAAAACAGGTGATCCATTGATCGTAATACTCAAGCGATGTTGCGGGAATTAGTACATTTAAAAGCAATTACCAGTGTTGTGCAATTTGGGGCGCGCCGTGAACATTTAGTGGTTACAACAAAGTACTATCCACATATAGGTACGGCCATTACAACTTATCAACGAGATCAATTAAGTAGAGCTTAAATTCACCTGAACAATTCACATGCAATATATACAATATATGGGGTTTTCAGCATTTTTGAAGCTTCCAAACTTTGACTGAAACTGAAGCATATTCCGATGTCTCGATTGGGCCAGCTGTGTTGCAACGAATTAATAGAATACCAGCGTGAAACAGTACTTTTATTGTGTTTTAGTGAGTGAGTGATAAAAAAAACCAAGCGACAACATTCGTAGATGACAATTTAATCAGTTTTGTCCAATTTAGGATTATAAATGTGACAGTTAACAGGACGAAACATTAATGAACCTATTCGATTATCGAAAATGATTCTCATAGGATTAGTAATCCGAAGTTGCATTATTGTGCGGTATGGTCAGAATGTTAGAAATACATCATTATTGACCCTTAATTTGACAATGACTGTAATTTTATTTAGTTAAACTGTGATATAACATGGCATGGCGTTTGATCATTCATCAAACCGTTTGTCTCAGGTCGCGTTATTTTAATAAATCATGACTATATGAAAAATTATCAATAGGTAAAATATATCTATAATTAATAATATAAAAATGATCAGTATGTTGTTAAACGTATATCTTGAGAATAGCTAAACCAATTACATTCCTCAAAGTATGAGGATGGTACTTACGGATAGAAAAATTAAACAAATTGCCTGAAAATGTTGAAAAATCACACTTACCTATACTGTCATAACAAATATTGGTAATAATTAAAATTGAAATTTGAACTTTAATACCATACCATAAAGTTCAATTGTAAGTGGACAGGTGAGAACGCATAACGATTCGACTACATAAATTGAAGGTAATTAGTGTATTATTTTTTCACCTTTTGCGTGTCCAATGATCACTGAGGGTTTTTTTTTTGGACCCGGTTGGTGGAGTACGGAGTAGGACGTCGTCTGCCTAGTCAATTGCGTCTCGTAGCTTAATTTTAAAAGTACCATGAAGCGAGAGGTATCGGGTTCAAATTCCGGTTCGGTCACTTAAAAGTGCTGCTTAAGCGCCTTAAAAAGCCAGCAATACAACCAATGCGCAGACTGTAGCGCGTTTGGTGATGGGTGGCGGTGTATTCTTACCTTATATGACACTCAGCCACTCCTTTGTCGCTATAGAATAAAAAAGGGTGGATAAGCCGCATAACTGATGTTACAGTGTAGAATGAAGTTAAGCCCGAAGAAAAACTAATTTGGCTGCCGCCCCATCGGACTTAGCGCTGATCGAATTCATTATTCAACGGTAGCGAGCAATTAAACCTCCACTAATCAATCTCAAACTTCAGAACTGAACTCTAATCAAGAAAAGTCCTATCCCGTGAAAGGTTTTCGAACAAAATTTAACTTAATTAAAAATGTAAATTAAATTCCTAGACGCTTCCACAAGCATCACGTCGCGTCGAGAGCGGGCTTTTGATTGCAGCTAAAAGGTTTGGGATTAGTGCGCGAAAGAGCTTTCAGTGCATTTGTAGAGCTTTTAAGTGGGAAGCTTTCGCTTAAGATACTTACATACAATGTAAATTTTATAAACCACTTTGTAATTGTGCCATTGGTTTTAATGTAAGCTGTTATATTTACATTGGATTAGATATTCTCGCTCGACTTTATTGTTGTCTAAATATCACATACTCAGCGTGAACTGGTACTTGTACTGTGTTTCATAGAATGAATGTATCGGAGGCTCTTAAAAGTGCCACTTAAAAGCCGGAAACACAACCAATCGGATCCACGCGCAATCCACGCTGACTGTGGCAAGGTTGTTCATGGGCGACGGTGTTCTCTTACCATATAGGAAACTCACCTGCTCCATTTTCCGCTATAAAATAAAAAATATATTATTGTCGCTATTCTATTATCTTTGGATAATTAGTTATATTTTATCCAACTCCAATTATGTTTATATATTTTATATTAACTAAAGAAAACTAGTTACGAAAAGTTTAATTCAGAGGCGATTTAAAAATATAGAATGTTGTTATACATTGTTGAGTCAAAGCTGACAGCGTGAGGTCCGAAGTCTTGGAATTGACAATTTTACGGAAGGTTTATTTCCGGATGCCCATACTATGTACACGGGTTTTCTCACTATTGGGAATCCTGAATTTCTTTCTAATTTAATAAATACTAACAAAAAATATTAAGAATAATATAAGACTAATTTTCTTACGGATTGTAATTTGAATAAAGTAAACATAACACTCCCTCAAGGGGGAGGCTTATGTCCAGCAGTGGACGTCTTACGGCTGAAATGATGATGATGACGATGAAACATAATATATTATATTTAAAATGCGTTGCTGAGTAAAAATATAAAAACAGCATTTGAAGTCAATTATTTAAATTTACAATCCCTTCATAATATTTTCATATAAATTTGATCTATTTTACACTTGCACAAAAAATCCGTATTTTTGTGTGACATCTGTCACATTTTGTACTTTACTTCACCAGCCAGCTACATATTAAAGAAATATATTTTCTTTACATAAATATTAAAATTAAATATTTTTATCATTTGAAATCTGAAGGAGTTCATTTAGTTTGGTTTTTTTTATATCAAAATCGGCCGTGCTTATATAATAATCCTATATAATCTTTATTGCCATCAATTCAAAATAGAGTTCTTAATAAATATTGTCGCTTGGGATTTGTACATTAATAGCTCCACTTTGCTATCTTGTACAAAAGATTATTGTAAACCCATAGGATAAAAAATTAAAACCGGAGGTTCTTGACTATCCCAGACCTGGACAAACCTGGTGTTTTCATGAACAATCTGTAACTTTATTAAGACGTTCTTATGACGCTACTTCAATTTAAAATGCCGGGATGGAATCTGCTCTTACTCCGTAATAATTAACAATAGAAATTTAATTGCACTTTTTCAACTAGCGGTCAAATCATTGAAGAAAATAATTTAACGTAGATATATATATATATTATATATCAATTATACTCTATAATAAATATATTATAATTAAATCTAATATATATACTCTATATTAGTTTAGTGTCAATAATTATTAATAGTAAGGAACGATAGATTTAAGATATAGAGAGAGAGAATACATAGTTTCAATGTAATTTTGTTTATTGCATGAGTTTTAGACTTGTCCAAGTAAAACTTGTATTTTTAAGGAAATAAACACAGTAATTTGAATAGGTTTAAATAATTGTTGCATGAATGGGCACTGAATGGAAACATACGAATGCTTAAACCGGGCACTCAAAAGTCGTGTGTCAGCAAAATACGCAATGCCATCTGGGTGGGCGCCAAAACAATCACTGTTATTCAGTACTTAGTCGTTCTGTGTGCTCTTGATATCTCTTTTTTATTCACTTTTATTATATTGTAAGCGTTTTATATTCCAGTTTCGAATGATTGTTGGCTGGTTACGTGAGACAGTTATTATTGTTGTGACAATTATTACGATTCCTTTAGTAGATTCAAGTTTCACCCTTGGGAGAGCCATGCTGAAGCGTAGAGGTTGCTGTAATTGGACCGGCTCGTCAAAAATACGGGCTCATATAATACTCGGCGTGAAATAGTAGTTGTACTTGAAACATTGCTGTGTTTCGCTGAGTGAGTGAGAATATCAAAAGCCCTTTAAAATGCCGTAATTAAGTAGAAGTACCGTTTCAAGTACAATTTCCAATTTACGCTGAGTATCATGTTAGCCCGTGGTATCACTTCGGTCCAGCCGGCTCAATTAGTGCATCCGAATATACCTCCGCATGGCTCTCCTACGGGTGAATGTTGTATCCCACTGTTTAATTAAACAAAGCAACAAATATTAATAAGTACTTTTCTAAACCTCTTGCTTTTTCTAGGACAAATGAAAATGCTGTAATTGTGTAAAAGGAAAACACTTTTCCTTGATAAAATACAATTAAAAAGCAAGCTGACCGCTGCTGACCCCACGCACATAACCCTCCCCTTTTTTGAACTGAGATCATCGCGACACTCATCCGTGAAATTGATTCTCGAAGAAAAGAAAAGACGAAAAGATAAATAAAAAGGAAATAGGAAAACACAAGCCAAGATTTGGCGTGAAATTGTTTTTCAGCGCCCGCCCACGCCGCGCCACATCTATCGCTCCCCGCGCCGAGAATTTCCCAATTACACAGTGTAAATGTATTAACTTTATGTAGATTATACTCGGTTATCTATTACTCAAATGAGTTCGGCTATTGTAATTAACATTCTGGCGGCGTGTAGTTCAATTTGCACTGAATGAAAAATGACACATAGTAAAATAGAGTTTTGCTGAAGGATATTTGAACGGACTAATTGGACCGGCTCGTCCGAAGTGATACCACGAGCTCACTCTGAGTACTCATACTCAGTCTGAGTACTCAGTGAGTATATCAGATACCCTTATAAATGCTGCTTAACTGGCTTAAAAAGCATGCAACACAACAATATCCACCCCAATATGTAAATACAAAGTGAAGCGGCGGCTGTAGCTGAAGATATTCTACAGTGTGGACGACTTACCCAAACTGCCAGTTGTTTCCAACTATGTGTAAAATGTTTGTAAACATGTAATTTTTTTATGATTAATATATGTATTGTATTGTAAAACAGTATACATATCTACTTACCTAAAAAAAGTAGGCTTCTTCTTTCAAAAAATTTAAAAAAGAAAAAGATAGTTCGTACTACATAGTAGAACAGTTCTTGAACAATGCTCCTTGGGATTTAAACATGAAAGCTGCAGTTTTCAAAATTACGCTCATACATAACATACATATGAATAAAATCAACTCATCACATGATTTTTAAGGCCGGCATCGCACACGTCGCTCTGCAAGGATTCTTGGTGTCCATGGGCGGAGCGCCGCTTATCCTAGGAGAGCCTCCTGCTTGTTTGCCACTGTTCCCATAAAAATAGTTCCCATAAATGTGATGAATTAATTCTTAGATTAGACTTTTCTATGTATATAGATACGTATCGGATTCAGAGACGTGACATTTAATATAATAAAGATTGTATACGCAAACAAAGTGGTCAACAGCTAAATTGTAATAAAGATATGTCGTGTACTCTACAGATTTAGTTTGATCTTAAAACACTGTGACATCTCATCCAGTACGTGATCCATTTGCCGAAGTAAGAAGCAATCTCATTCAATACCCGACCTCTTCTCGCTATTAGGGTTGACAACTCAGTATTTTGCATTTGTTATTTAACCGTGGAAGAGCACGTGAAGCCGATATGCTGATGTACTAATTTGGGCCGGCTCATCCGAAGTGATATCACGGGCTCACTGAATGCTCAGCGCGAACTGTACTTGTACTGTGTTTCGCAGTGAGTGAGAATATCGGAGGCCCTTAAAAATTCCGCGTAAAAAGCTGGCAACACAACCAATGCGCGGACTGTAGGGCTGTTTTTCATGGGCGGCGGTTTCTTACTATATAGGTGACCCATCTGCTCCGTTGTCCGCTATAGTATAAAAAAACATTAATGGCAGTCTCAGTAGTATTACTATAGTAGAATTACACCGGATATGCAATACCAGAGGCGTATGTGTTGCCGGCCTGTTATGTATTTCGCCGCTTCTACGTTCGTCATAATTAACATAATTTATTTGATGGTACAGGTACTTAGACCATTAATTAATCATGTCATATTTCATTTAGAATTTTTAACTCCGTTTGCTGATATATGGTGAGATTTAAAACTACCCTTCCCCCATCCAACATCACATTTATGTAAGGTTACAATTTTTTTTAAGTTTTTAAATATTATCTGTATATACAGGTATGTAGTATGTATCTGAAACATACATATATTTACTAGACCTCCCCCTTCCCCCATAGTGATATTTCGTGATTTTTGTCAAAAAAAATTCATTTATTCGCTTAAACTTCTGTCATCTCTTACCACTACACCTGGTAGTCTTCCATAAAGAAAAATACATAGTATTTTTTTCTTTTTTTTATAACAAAGGTGTCAAATGCACAGGAGGTTCACTTAGGGCAAGCGGTCCTCCACCAATGGACAGCCTTTGCAGTGCCGCGGGTATGTTGGCCTTAGTAGGTAAGAAAACTTTCAATATGTTAAATAGTAATTTTAAAGCGATTGTGACAGCCCTAGCCACCCCACTTGTATCGCCATCCTCGATTGTATTAGATTCAGCTGCCCTTTTCATCTACATGTCGTTTTCTAAATTGTAACATTGCAGACGAGCGTCGGTCGCCGGCGGGCGGTGCCATACATTCAAGGAAATAGATATTTAAATATTCATGTTTCGCTCAACTACTTTACCAGTTGAAGTCAAAATGGTAACATACATTGATTAATATAACAATTTGATTTTTTTTTAAGTGCAAAAACTTTATTAGAACGGATCTTATCTTCCAATGCCAAATTAATAAAGAAATAACATCTTTGTTAAGAATAAAGAGAATCACTGTCAAGCCCTTCCGGAGACCGAATAAATTATAAATTAAATTATAATTGTCTGGACCGGGATTCGAACCCAATACCTTTCGCTACGTGGTACACTTTTAAAACCATTAAGCTACGAGGGTCTCAAAGCGAAGGCGCGAAGCTACATCTCTCGACATTATCCATTACATCCCAATCCGTACATTCGAAGCAACACTAAAATTGATTTATCCCAGCATAGAAAAACAGACGCACAATCAAATAGAGAGCGTATACGCGTTGTCAAGTCGAGAAACTATGAATATTATTATCCATACAATTCCAAGGGCCATCATCCAATAAAGCTGGCAGGTACGAGGTTTCAAATCTTTCTCGGCCGTATCGAAATTGAATATTTATCCGGGTAGTATATCCCGGTACAATTTTTATGTAGAGGGGAGCACAATCTCGAGATATTCGGGAAGGGCCACTCAACAAGATATTGGCAAATACCACGCTTACATTACCTTTATTGCGCCGCGAGATTCGCGTGCACCATTTCATCATATCATTCTCAACTATTCAATGTTCTGTGAGGGCCCTATAATTCGTTTTTTTATTAGCTGTCGTTGGAACGCAGATTTCTGTTCTATGTAAATATTTGAGCGCGCGATTCCTAGGTGGATTTAACCGTGATAAGGGAGGTATAACAAAACGTATGTATATTACGTTGTTGCGCGAAAGAAATTACCAATTTCAACATAAATTTGACGATACATTAGGTTGTAATAGAGAGGAGGATAGTTCGCCGCCCACGGACTAACTTAACCCCAGATTATTCACCATGGTCCTATATTTAAATTTCGGAGAGGTATTTTCAAATACCACTTAGAGACCTGCAAAAAAATAGCGTACCTAACCCTCAAAAAGCAACGCACCCGCGGCTCTGCATAGGCTGCTCGTTTGAAACCGTTTCCATAAATAAAATTAATTAATATGACAGTCAGGCTGAAATATCTTTTTTCATCTTAGAACTAACACATATATACATAACCAAACTATAAAATACTTGAGGAAAAATGTTTTTTAAAAGCAAAAAATAAAAAAAAAGAATATAGAATGAATTGACTGAATGAATGAAAAATAATAATATTATAAATACACCAGAGATTACATACAAGAGAATAGAGAATATTATATACAGCCTTCAGATAAAGAAATATTTGTAAGGCACTAGTGTAATTGTATTAAATTTATGAGTAATTGAACTTTACAATAACAAGAATTTATTGCTCAACCTGGGCATTATGACATTATTTTACAAGTTACAACCG
>DWCF01002095.1:0-25852 GCA_018230265.1 Delias oraia | reverse complement strand
AATCTAACGTCTTAATTTTGTCTTCCGTCTCTACATCACCAGCTTCGCCCAACGCTTTCTCACGGGCTAATTTCTCTACGGGCTATGTCGGTAACTTTAGTTCGTCTACGGATCTCCTTATTTCTGATTCGATCACGTAGCAAAGTTCAGAGCATAGCCGTTTCCATAGCTCGCTGAGCGACGCTGAGCTTTGAGATGAGGCCGATGGTGAGAGACCACGTCTCCGCACCGTAAGTCATCACTGGTTTGTGACGTAATACGGTGTAATCTCTAGGTCTACTTTTTTTTATTGTATAACGGAGAACAGAGAAGGCCGCTCAAGCGGCATTTTAAAGAGTCCCTGATATCCTCACTCACTCAGCAAAACACAGTAGAAGTACCGTTTCAAGTACCACTACCATTTCACGCTGAGTATTCTATAGGGTAAAGATCTTAGTCTATTAATAAAGTATTCTTTCTATCTAACCCGGCAAATGTTGTTTTGCCATATAAATAATGACAGACACTACCTATTCAATTGTTCAAAACTTCGTCGCTCCTTGTATGATTTTCTCTCGTATTAATTAATATAATTACTGTAAAGTTTTACATATAAATAAAATTTAGCTGTAAATTAATTAATGTAAATACATCTTTCCATTTTTAAAAAAATTCTTCCTATTTATAATTCATCATCTTTGTTATTTGTTCATACTTATATTGTATAATCTGTTCTCAATATGATCACAAAAATATTGGTTCATAATTATACCTAAGTTGTGTCTCTCTTAGATTTTTGGTTTATATTCTTGTTGGATTATCTGTCGTTACTTATGTAAATATCATCATACTGACCCTGGCAGAATTATGACCGCTAGTCACAGAGGCCACAAAATAAGAAGAAATAGTGACAGATTGATCAGGCGTACTGGAAAACGCAGAGTGGGACGTTCCACCACACGATGGAAAGACGATCTCACGAAGGTCGCGGGCAACCGCTGGATCCAGAACGCTCAAGATCGCAACAGGTGGGCGTCTTTGGGGGAGGCCTATGTCCAGCAGTGGACTTGTATAGGCTGATGATGATGATACAACTATACAACTTGTCTCCAGAATTCAAATCTCACTGTTAAACCAGCGTTCGTTTTTCTTCGGTTTACTTTTTTTATTTTTATTTTCTATAGCGGACAACGGAACAGTTGCGTTTCCTATGAACAACCGCGCCACAATCCGCGCATTGGTTGTGTTATCAACTTTTTCTCTTACCATATAGAAGACCCAACTGCTCTGTTATCCGCTATAGAATTAAAAAAATATAAAAATAAACTTAAATTCGCTTACGTCGTTGAAATTATATATTTGAGGATATTCTCTATAATTGCAACATATTTTTAAGATAAATATATAAAATATAATACTTTTGATCCTTTGCGGACAAATAAATTATATTTAATGCACGTAATGTAAAACAACTTGCCCTATATATATTCCTTTAATAGTTCATTAGAGACAATGGAGAAATCCAGTAATAACATTCTATTTAAAACAATTGCAGCTACAGAGCATTACTTTAAATTAAAAACTTACAACGCTCAAAAACGCGTTGCTCAGTCCAATCAAATTAAATGATTGGTAAAAAAATCGTACTTTGTCAAAGATGAATATTTCTAAAGGTGGCCTGATTTTTAATAATGAACCTTGACAAATACACCGTCTATTTGAGCAGCGTCGTTACGAAATCCTTGCAACAACGAACAGTTGTATTTAAAACGCTTGTGAGAATAAAATATCTCCTTGAAACCTGCACAAGCCCACATTTCCTATTCGACTAATAATGGGTGTGTCGTGACGTCGTGTTTACGAGACGGTTATCAGCGAGCCTCCTGCGTACTATTCAAATTTACAAGGCCAAAATTTTATACGCAATACTGTTTTCCACACTAACATGATCTTTATTATAACTAAGATACGTATGATATTTCCATGATTTATAAATAATAAGAAATCAATATCAGAATGCCTATTGCAGAAATTATCTAAGACGCATTTTATTACACTTGGCACAGTGTTGAATAACAAAAACATGTTTTGAATTGTCTAACTAGCGGTTAACGATAGGTAAACAACTTAACAATGACTAACAATTCAGCCGTGGGCCATGCTGAAGCTGACGTAGTAATTAGACCAGCTCGTCTGAAGTGATACCACGGGTTGACAGAATACTCGGCGTGAAACGGTACTTGTACTGTGTTTCGCAGAGTGAGGATATCGGAGGCCCTTAAAAATATGCTGCTTAAGCGGCGTAAAAAACCGTCAACACAACCAATGCGCAGAGTATGGCGAGGTTGTCCATGGGCGGTGTTATTTTCTTAGCACATAGGGGACCCAACTGCTCCGTTGTCCGCTACACCATAAATAAATATATACAGAATGTAAATTTTTACCAATATGGCAAATACGTATAGTTTTTTTTATGGAAACGGTGGCTAAAATCAGGAGGCACACCTAAGATAAGCGATCCTCCGCCCATGGACACCCCTTGTAGAGCCGTGGGTGCGTTGTCGGCCGTTTAAATAATAGTACACTATATCGTACACAGATATTTTAAGCTTAAAAAAAAGATATTTAATGGTAAAATAATATTTTCACATATTCAAATATCATGACGATAGCAAAAGGTAATCAAGATTGATAATGATAATTGATTACAAATGATTTATTAGTCTTATTATACGAAACACATGAACGTATGTATAAAGCCAAGTGTATCAAGCCATTTTCAATAAAATAATATTATAATGAGTTTGTTTGAAAGCACTAATCTTAGGAACTGCTGCTCCGATTTATTATAAATTTCTAGTATTGGGTAGTTCATTTATCGAAAATGGATATAGACTATATTATTATTATTTTTTTAAATTAGCTCATTACAAACACCAATTTAACTCAAGGTGTAATAAAGCTTGATAAAATTTTACTTAATTGAAACTAAACTTGATTATTACAGACACATACTACTTAAATTAAATCTATCTAAACCCTGTCAATATGAGATGCTTAATATTCCTAATATTATTTAAGTAATAGGTATTTTTTAATATCCTACCACATTTATTTACTTGTCTATAATATACTAATATTAATTCAAATCAAATTAAAGAACTAGAATAATACTTTTCTATAAAATAATATAAAATAAACTACATATATCTATATTATGTGCTCATGTTGATTTATATAAAATACAGTGTAAACTCCATGTAACGTCCCTCGATTTAAGGACTCCCTAAAGCGTCGAAATCAATTGGCTTTAGTTGGTTTAGCTTGTCTTCCATCCACCTTTTCTTCTCTCCGTTTAAAGACAGCTCTTTATAACGCTATAAAATGCACAGTCCCTTCATAGTCATTATATAGAGTTTACTCTGTATGTTCAGAAGCTTGGATCAAGAAGACTGTCACTAAATTTAATTGAAATAAGTTATTTTTAATCATAACTACAATGTGTGGTACTTGTACTGTGTTTCGAAGTGAGGGTGTCGTAAGCTATTAAAATTGCCGGTTTAGTAGCGGTAAAAGCCAGCAGCACAACCAATGCACAGAATGTGGTGTGGTTGTCCATAGGTAGTGGTGTTCTATTACTATATAGGAGATCCACCTGCTCAGTTGTCTGCTATATAATATTAAAAAAATAAAGAATCCAATAAGTATTATCTGACTAATCATCTACTCAATCAACTATTTGACTAAGTATTAACAAATTAAATAATGTTAGTCTATTACTAACCAAAAACTATTAAACATTACTGGCAAATTCAGTTATAATTAAAAATTATAGTTTTTTATGAAAAATACTTCTAGAGTTTGAATGAAGATACAAAAAAAGTTCCTGGATTGTTTTTTGTTTCAAGTAGAAGTATAAAGGAAGTATGCAATTCTTAAAAAAGCTAATTTTATTCAATTTTTATTACTATTTAAAGTAATCGCGATTATTCTTAGCTTTATAAAGAGTTTAACATATTTGCATTAATATTCTTATTATGATAAAATATCCTTGAGGTTTTTAGATTATTTTTAATTAGACAAACTAAAAATTCTTTAGAGTTCTGTTTTAATTTAAATAGTTCATTACAAATTTAAGTAGATGCAATTATAAAAAAGCTAAAAATTTACATTTCATTAGTACTCAAAGGGTTCAGTGGCCCAGGTCAGCAGGACTTTTATAATCTAAATTTATGATTACAATTAAACTAGTCGTTGATCTCATTGCGTAATTTTTGGGCTCCTAGCCCATGCTCTTTAACTCCGTTTGCGAAAAATAGACGATAGAAGATCGCCTTCATAACTTTCTCAGTAAATAATTTATTATAGAAAATTTAAATTGTACGTAATGAAATTTTTAATATGCTTTGAAATATTAAAATTAATTGAAAAAGCATGTATCAATTTGCATCTGTTAATTAATAAATCTAAAAAATATATATTTTGTATTTTATGATACACTATTATAATAGATAAATAGTTATATCAAACATACATGGTAAAAAATTCTAGTTTTAAAGATTTGCAATTACAATATAAAAATAAAGATAACATTTTACTACATACTAATTTTCTTTGTTATAATAGTGCACTTTTCAGTACTTACATGTAAGGGTGATGAAACTACACCATAAAATAGATAAATTTAAATTAGTTTATTACAAACAAAAGAAAAATATTCACTCGTAACTTGTTATGTTTTATCTCTATTCAATAAATTAATTATAAACAGTGTAACGTATTTTCTATCAACTCATCAGAAATTTACAAAAAATTAGTCTCGCTCTTAGAATTGAATAGATTAGTTGACAATTACCAAACAGTATGACCAGCCTTAAAATTAAAAACATTTTCACATAAAGTTGAAATAAACCAATTTCAAATTATGCTTAGAAAAATATTTAAACATTTTAAAAATCTTAGTAGTTGCTTGTGAAATATTTAAAAATACGGTCGTTTTTTTATATCACAACTAGTGTGTTGAAAATATACCATGGGGGCTAGTCAGACTACAATTATATGTTTCGTGTACTTATAGGGTGCATAGCGTAGGCGTTGGACGCTGTAGTGCTACAGACTATATTTTCGTGATAATGGCGCCAAATTTAAAAGCGTTTGATTAAATAAAAGGCAATTTTTCAGAAAAATACTAGGTTGTAAGATAGATAAACGTTACTGTTGTTATAATTGAAATAAAACTGCAATTTAATAGGTTAAATAATTACCGAGGCTAACCGAAACAAACACACAGTTTAATTTATTGTAACAATTTGTGTAGTAATTGATATCAAGAATATTTTAAAGCTTTATACAAATAGGTTTACATATTTAAAGTCCTTATATGAATAATACAGAGCTTTACAAACTTTACTTTCTGAAGTGATATGCTTAATATATTATCAGAATAAAACACAAGATAAAAAATATATGATTTTCTTTTTAATATAATTTATCTTTACAATAATAATTATTACAAGCATATAACTTTATATCTAGAATAAGCAGATGTACATTTAAAATGAATTGAATTTAACTATATAGATATTGTATAGACATTTTGTGCTAAGGTAACTTATCAGACGTACTTTCCACAGAATTTACTGTGCCATTTGGAAGATTGTTTTCAATTTGAGATAATATTTCATTTTGTGTTTTATTGCGTAATTCAAAAACTTGAGTTATTGCATCACGGAAACACAAAAAGTTATAATCAATTACACCTGCAACAAAGTTATTAGAGTTTTAATTTGTTTCTATCATATAAGGCTTATCTTTATTCTTTGAATATTAAAAATTTACCTTGTTTTTGAAAATTTTCTTCTCGTAATATGCACACTAGGGCTAGAAACTTGTTGACTTCTCTTAAATATAAAACTGTACCATTATTGAGCTTTATGAGGCTTGAACTTTGATTATTGAATGTATTTGTTTCTGTTTCTTCAACCATGCTAAAATTAAATATATAAATGAAATATATATATAGCTTACACACACACACACACACACATATATCTATATATATATATGTATATTTAGGTATTCAATATTTGTTTAAAAGCAAGGACTTAAGTTTTTATTAACATCTAGTGTTATATTAGCAGTTAGTTCTAATGTGGCATACAACTCAAAACATGACATAGTACTTTGTATTCTAAGATAAATCGTCCTGCATATTTTTATGCATATAAGTTGCATGTAAGAAGGGGAGTAAAATACACAATATATTACTTCATAAACTTTTATACATACCCATAGATACAAGATATGTCTATAACAACATCAATCATGTCACAACAAAGTTCATAGCTTTGCATATCAACTGGTGAGCTATCTGTTGCAATATAAATTTTTGATACAACATCAAACAGGAATGCCTTTTCTATGCCAGAATTCTAAAAATATTCATCTAGGATAATACTCAAGACATTTCATAAAAATCAGTGTTTCTTTACACAGCTGTCATTTACAGTAGTTAAATCTTGGTAAATTTTCTTTTACAATGATGCTCAAATTAACATTATAAGCCTCAGTCAAATACAAACATTTTGCTTTACTGTCTGTAAATAAAACTAACTGTATTCAGACAAAACAAGATTATATGACTAACAAACATGACTGACATGTGTGTCATGTGTGATATTTGTGGACTTGTTGACCTATGGAAATCATCTCATATAGCTATCAGTATGTACAAGTATATTATAATAATTACTTACAGATATAAGAATATTAAGTAGATTTTCCAATGTAGGTAATTGTGGAATTAACTTCTGTACAACCTTACTAAAAGCTTCAAAGATTGAATGATCATAGATAGAGGTCAAATGGAATGATAAGTGAACATGCTCAAGGCCATTTTCTGCTAAGTCTTCTGTGGCTCTATGGTGAATGTCTCTTTGTGTCTCCATTTTATAATCGTCGTTGAGTCCATCTACCTACAAAAATTATCTCATGAAAAAGGTGCTGTCACACCACATTTTATAATGATTCATTGCTTGGGAAAATCTTGAATTAACATATAAAGAAGTAAGTTCTGTGCACCTATATTGCCATACAACAATATAACAATATATAACAATAGGTAAATACAGTTATCATTTGAAAATATTACTCACTTTATGAATAAAAACCTCAAATTTTATATTGCTATTTACTCTGTATGCTTTGGTAACAGTTTGTTGTAATTTATCTAAGGCATCTTGATAGTCATCCTGAAACAGACAAACTAATAGTATGGCTCCTTTTTTAGTATGAGAAGGTAGTAGACAATGATAAAATATTAAAATTGCTTTACAAATACCTGGGCATCAATAACAAAAACAAGTGCACCACATCCACCAAATATTGTATCAGAGTCAAATGTTGCATCAAAAAAATCTATTTGACCAGGAAAATCCCATATTTGAAATTGTACAAAACTACTATTGTTTATATCGTCTTTTACGATTTTATTAGTAGATTCTAGAAACAATGTTTCATTTGGTGACATCTTATGAAAAACAACTTTTTGAATTGATGATTTTCCTGACCTGAAATGTTTTATCAATCAGAAGAAAGGAATAAAATACTAAAAATTACTCAAGGTTAAACTCAGTACCTCCTCAATCCCATTAAAAGAATTCTGGGTTTATGGTCCTCCTGTAACGACGTATTATCACTTTCACCATTTTGTTCGAATGGTCCATAGCTAAAGTCTTTAGGAAATGAACCAACATATTCATCTTGATAACTCTGCAATGTAACGAATCATTATTATTTCTATTGTCACATAAATCCAGCTGTACACCACTTTTATGTGAATTGTTTCCTACGTACCATTTTTACAAATTATATCTCGTGTTATCCAACATTACACATCCAATAACTATACCACGCATTAAGATTCTACTTTTAATTACAAGAATTAGAAAATAATTATTATATGTTAATTTAGTCTCAATTTATAAGTCATATATATCATATGAGAATTAATAACAAGGGATATCTCGAATCAGGAAACTGACATATACAGAACAATATTACTATGTATACTATGTCGACTTTCCATGATTGAAGTATTGATATTTCGAATAATTGTCAAAATAAGTTTATCATCTGTAGTCCAACAAAACTTAAAAGAAATAGCTTACTAAGAAAAACAATTTTGATAAAATAAGGATCAAATTAAAACTAGGAAATACACAAGAAACAAAAGAACAAAGCAAGAAAGCTTTTTATATAACCTTTCATTTGTTTTAGAAAGTAAAACTACTCGATAAAATAAAATAATAAAGTTTTATTAAACTAAACGTGTATCATAATAAATATTACAGTTGGAAGGTTTTCTATATTTACAATAGCACATTGTAGCACTAGTGGTATTTGAGGGTATAACTGTGCGGAATGGTTGTCGCAGCGGTTTCGATGCAGCAGCTACCAGCTTATCTGCACTAGTGTTCGACTGGGACGGTCTCAATCGTCGTTCACGTTCTAATCTGGCCCTCTCTACACGTTGAGCGTGAGCAACGCTATATTGTAAACCTGCCAAGCTATCAGTTTTAGCGGGAAAACGTTCTAGGCTGTTAGACACTTCACCAACCTCTGCCGTATCAGTATCGACAATTTCTTTATGGTCCAGGATCATGCCTATATTCAATTTCAGATTTGTGGAACCGTCACGAAAAATTAGATACACAGTGGCTTGATCGAGTACTTTCAGGGAAAAGTTTTCGTTGATTTTAAGAGCCTTCATTTTAATTTGAAACGGCTTAAACTTTTGCGTTAGTTTTTTACTCTTCTCTTTTATGAAATTATCAAATTCTATAGCGAGCATTTCTTCATTATCGTGTCTGGGCTTCTCATCACCGTGTCCTCCAAGCTTAAGTATATCAGGATCTTTATGCGCCATCTGAGTATCGATCATCACTTGTTGTAGCACGGGCGGATCGTTTAGCGTATGCCATTTCCAATGAGAGACGGGTCCAATACTTCTATCTAGAACCACTCCTTCCGTTTGGTTATATTTCAGTCTGAAAGTAAATTTTATTAAAAACAAAATCAAAAAAAAAACAAAAACGTATCAAACAATAATAACTTTTATATAACATTATTGTTTGACGTGAATATTACTTTTGATTAGATTATAACTTAACCGTATTTTCCCGCTGTGATCGAAAACAACACCATTTCCTAAATAATCAAACGTGGCGAGAATAGTGAATGGCCGAGCGCGTCCACGGTCGTCCGGTTCACCATTGCTGTATATCACGAATCGTTGCTGAGCATTGGTTTCTAGAAATTAAAATATGTATCTAGAACAATTATCTTTTTGAGTATTATTAAATTATAACAATTGTAAGATTCATTTTTAGTTATAACGTAACACAAACGGGCGGATTCATCCATATACACTCGTAGACTCAGTTGGGCCGCGGTTTGGAAAAAAGTAATATTATGGGATCATATTCGCCAGTTTTAGATCTTGAAATAAAATTGTCACTCAATTACGCAAAGCGCTCTTTGGTTGTTCACTTAATAATAGTTATCTCTACAGACCGGGTCGATGAAATTACAAAATAGTTTATTTTATTTTTATAGTAGGTATAGCGGACAACGGAGCAGGTGGTGAGCAGCTATATGTCAAGAGAACACCGCCGTCTGCACATTGGTTGTGATGCCGGCTTTTTACACCACTTAAACGGTATGTTTAAGGGCCTCCGATATCCTTACTCACTCACAGCGAAGTACAGTAGAAGCACCGTTTCAAGTACAACTACCATTTCACGCTGAGTATTCTGTGAGCTCGTGGCATCACTTCGGAAGAGCCGGCCCAACTAGTGCGTCCGCATATGCTTCAGCATGACTGACTCACGGGTGATAGTAGGTACATATTTTACACAATAATTAATAATAACTGCAAGATATAAATACATGATTATTGTCTGAATGTTCATACGCTGTTAATGCATCTAAAAGTATACCTTCAGCGTCATAATAATCTAGGGCCAACCTCCCATTACGGTAGTACCATCGGCCCTTTCCATCGTCATCAAATTCAGCAAGCTTTTCACCCGTCTCGTATTCCATAAGTTTTTTATTCTTGTTATGTTCGAACCAATCAAACTCAGGATGTGCAGGCCTCATACGATATACGTTCATCTGTTTAATATAATTTTATAAAAAAAACATAACTAAAAAACATATAACTGCTCCATGCAATATACAACCATAAATATAGCATCATAAAATGAAAATTAAATGTTAATAAAAAATAAAAAAATTACTTTTCGAACCACTTTCTCAGTGGGCAACATCGTCCAACCCTTATCAATAAAAGAGCGGTCCGACAGTGCGTATCTTATTATACCTTTGGCAGCCTCTGCATCAATCTATAGCAGACAATATGAATTACATGAAAATAAATATTAAAACGAAATGATATAACGATTCAAACTGTTTAGCAAATAGGTTTCCATATAAAATTCCAAAAGATCCCATATAAATATTTTAAAAATCATTAAAAAGCCAAGTAAAAAATTATATTTTAATACCCTGTGGACCACTTTAAGAGTCCATATCCAAGTAAACAATTTTATATCGCATATGTCGCATATAAAAACCCATTCACACCTTTACACTTGTATCACATTTCTTGCCCTTGGACATCCCCGTCAAATCAAACAAAATAATAGGTATATTAAATAATTACAAAATAAATTGTTCCAAATCGTTAAACTGTTTTAATAAATAATAATTCATCAAAATTCATATTTTGAAGCTGACAGTAATGTCAGTCATTGCAAAAATTAAAACACAAATTATTTCAAAAATGAGTACTGATATAATACTAGAGGAGACCGAGGGGAGTTTTTGACATTTTGTTTAATACATCAAACGTTTTAGCCAGACATCATATGATATTAGTATCAATTGATAGATCATTCTTTATACATACGAATGACTAACATCAATAAATTGTAAGCGTTAAATATTGCAGTAAAAATCGACTTAACCGTAACAAGTCAATTTGTTTTAACTCCCCTCATACCGAGGTGATATGAAACAGGGATCGAGGGGTGTTGAAACATATCATTTTTAGTAAGAATTAAGGGCCTATATATTAAAAATAATGATAATATTTAAAAGTATTTATTTTAAAAAAAATTAAGTAAGAAACAAACTTTTTTAGTTCTAAGTTTTCAACATAAAATAAAAAAACATCAATCAGACAAGCAGTTGCGGCAAACATAGGGACGTTTCCCCACCAGTGAAAACTTCATGAGCCACGTTTTTGTTTTCCATACGATTCCAACCAACAAATAGAAAAACGATTTTTCTTCGTTGTTTTCGTTTATTTTTTGTTGTTAAATCTTAGTTTTAGTGCCTGGTTTTGATCTCTTTCTTTTTTTTTCCTTCAAAGTTAGGTTTTTTCATCATTTTGTTCGTCGTTCTAACTGCTTCACTTGCAGCTAGTTCATTCTTTACGGAAGTGTCGTATGCAATGTCAATGCTGATCATTTGTACTTAAAGTAGAAAATGGCACGGGTTCTTTACTTCTTAAAATGCTGACTAAGTAAGAACTAAGATTAGTGGAAGTTGCCAACGGTCGATCAGTAATCTGACTGGGAAGATATTCAGTGTCCTTGAATATTTTAGTCTTTCTTTTATAATAAATAGGCATAATGAAAATAAATAAACAAATTATGTCAACAAATAGTCATTTACACGAGTGTTGTTTGATATGAAATTGAAAACGAGGAGAGTTGAAACAGCTTCTTTCAAATCTCCTCAAAAATCCTCAGTGAGAAAAACGTCCCAACTTTTATTCAATCTATGAAGAAGCAAACACACACAAATCAATTGTAACAAATATATATAATAAATTTTAAGTTAGTGAGCTTTTAAAACATACATAACTTAAACCAAAATATAAAACCCTTATCAAAATAAAGACATTGTAAGAAAAAGTTAAGAACTTACTTTCACCTTTTTTGTAACAAAGGACGCAAATCTTCACAATTATACAACACATATGATGAACACTAACTAACACTGCTTCGAGCGCAGATAAAAGGATAAAAAGTGACGTTTACATGGTTTTTGAATTCCAAAAAATCGGTCTTTTCAAATCCCCTCGGTCTCCTCTACTAATTTTATTTGAGAAGGTTTTATATTACTTTGATTGATTTAAGGATTTGATATCTATTATATTTATTACATTAAAAAATGTAAAATTGTGTATCTGTTTCACTTTTTTCCCAGTAGGTATATCAAAATTGATCCGCGTGTAAATACGCTAATCAATTTAGTTAGCGAGTGAATACATTTTACTTTGATTACTTTTTATACTAAGTTAGAAATTAATAGTTTTTTTTTTTAAATAATGATACACTTACACGTTTAGGAGGCGTCGGTTTGCTTTGTGGAACTTTTTCACTATCCGACTTCCTAGGCGAACTGTCTTCAAAAAATGTAGATTTGAATAGTAGAGGCTCAAATAGAATATTAGTCGATTCCTTTTTATTAATCCGCGGTGACTTTATAACTTTTACAATTTTTTGACCCATTATGACGTCGGTTGGTTCATTTATTTCTTTGCCACCGAATAAAATATTATCAACATCCAATTCCAATTCAGAATCACGACAAAGTATGCAGGAAGAGTCTTGCAAGCCAGCATGATTTTGATGAGCACGAAAAATTATGGGGGATACATTTACTTCCGATAAGCGTGTTGGTCTTTCACGGCGTTCTTTCTTTTGAGACTGCTTCAATTGAACAAGTTGCAATATTAAGTTGTCTTGGGAATGTTTTCTCAGTTTCACTTGGCTCACGTTCAGTTCTTTAAATGTTGTTTGCTCTTCCTTAATAGTTTTCGGTGCAATTTCCTTCTTTTGCGGCTGTTGATCTTCTTCGGCCATTTTAGAAAATGCCTCCTCTTTTAATTTCTTTTCGGCCATAGCTTTTTCATCCATTCGATTATTATCTTTTTCTGGTATTATTTTTTCTTTAACCTTTTCTCCTTTTGGCGGCTTTTCTTTTGCTGCTTGGAGCTGTTCAGCTTTTTGTTTTTTTAGTTTTTCTTTTTCTTCCTTTTCTAATCGTAACTTTTCTTCTCTTTCTGCTTTTTCTTGCAACTTTTTTTCTTTTTCTATTTTTAAAAGTTTTTCTTTTTCTTCTTTCTCTTTCATTTTCTGCTCTTTCTCTTTCATTTTTTGCTCTTTCTCTTTCATTTTTTGCTCTTTCTCTGCAAGACGATCTTTTTTTAAATTTTCTTTAGAAGATTTATCTTTTGTAGATTTGTCTTTATCTTTTTTGGGTTCCTCTTTCACTGGTGAGTCCGTATCCTTTTTAGATTTTTCTTTATGAGGTTTTTCCGCCAGGTTCTTTTTTGATTTCTCCGAACTTTTTGATTCTGATTCTGAAGATGGTTGTGTTTTTTGTCTCACTGCGGCTGATTTAATAGTTTTTAATGGTATACTTTCTTTTTCCGTTTGATCCTTTTCCTCTGCGCTAAAAGTTACTTCTTTTTTTTCGTCTGCAAGTTTTATTTCGGATGCGAGTTTTTGCTTCTGCTTCTCCAATCGAGCTAAGCGTTTTTTTTCCTCGTCTTCAAGTTTTTTCCTCCGTATTTCATCCTTTTTTTTCTTTTCTAACTCTGCACGCTCACTTAACATATCTATCGTGTCTTTAATTATTTCAGAGGAACTTTTATGACGCCTTACAGGTTTCTTACCCCGTTCTTCTTTTGGAAAAAAGTACGTAAAGTTTTGTTCCAACGTCTTCTCTGTTAATCCTGATAAAGACGTTGTTATCGATTCGAAAGAATTAAAACGTCTCAAAGAAGTTGTAGAAATATGTTTTCTAATATTTTGTATTTTCGTTTCAGACCGGACATAATTCGGTAGTACGTCTTTCTGATTATTATCATAGTTTCGCTGCTTAGCTGTAGAAATTCTTCTATATTTTTCATTGTTACTTTTTCTAGGATCTTGATCTTCTGAATCCCGATTGATAATCTGTTTTAAAACTTGTAATTTCTCTTGTAACATTACAGGCTTCTTGTAACGACTGTCTGAAGAGGAAATGGTAGCATCATCGCGAAAAATTTCAACGGAATTATCATCAGATTTATTTCCTAATTGTACTTTATGAAAGCTAACTATGTCATCATCATCCGCATATCTAATTTCACGATTGATTATACTTTCCGGCGTCCCTTTTCTTTCTGTAGATTTTATTCGAAAATCAAACATTTGATCCAACTCTGGTTCATGAAATTTATGAGGCTTATATCGAGATTCGGTTGAAAGTAATGCTCTCCTTTGAGCTTGTTTCGACAAGTTTGCCGTTTTGTAAAGTATTAAATTATTTTCTAATAAATCTATTATTCTTGATAGCCATAATTTCACCTTGTTTTTATTATATTTCACTGGTGAATATTCTCTACTTATTGCTCGTTTGTCCTTTGAACTTGACTTATGAAATAAATATCCATTTAAGCAATGATCACACACATTTTTACACTTCTCTTTATCGAGTGTCAATATTTTTCGACGGTAACATCTGAGATTGTTCTTACATCGTGGACATTTTACATATTTTTCTAAAACAAAAAAAACCTTTTTTTTTATCTAATCAATTTTAGAAAGCATATTACAAAATATTGTAAACATAACAAACCAAGTTTACGGATTACTTCGTCATTTTGACTCAATATAAAGTTATTGTTTAACAATACTTCTTTAACAGCCATGATACTGGAATATGAAAGTCTGAATAAAACTTCGGGAATAAAATACGATTGCAAAATAAATATACAATAATTGATACCTTATTTTATTATTAGATTTGAATATTCATTTATAAGTAAAATATTTCACTATATAAATAAATATGATTTGGAACAATTAATAATTTTACTAGATATAACAAAATAAAACTTACATGCATAGATATTTTATGCGGTACTTAATTAAATTTTAGATTTTAAATAAGTAATACTGTAAACAAAAACATTTTCAATAATTATTCTGTTTTGATTTTAATAATAATATATTTATACTCATAAAAACAATATAAACAATTAATGCATTCAAAAATATAGTTAGTCAATGTCAGATATAGAAACTACACTTTTTATAAGATCAAATTGTCAAATGTTGAAAATTTTCTTTTCTACTCATAAAGTTTTAAGTATAAATGTCTATGGATAAGTATTTGCAAACAAAGCCTTAGATAAACTAGCTAAATAATAAATTATTCATTATTTGCAAATAATAATTACAAATGTATTAATAAAAAAATTTATTATGTATTTTTGTTTCACAACTATTCTTTCTTTTTCTTAAATAAATTAATAATTCTTTGGCGTAATGAAACAGATGCTCCAGATGGTTTCAATACTAATTCTTTGGTGCATATATTGTGAAGAGGACCAAATGCCAGTGCTACAACAGTGCAGGCAAGACATATTACATTGTATGGCATACTAAAGTCAGGTGTAGGCAATGATACCATAGCACCATTTGTTCTAAATACAGCTGGATACCCTAAAACAAACAAAAAATATAAGCTAACATTAGACTTCCACCGAACTTTTAAAGGAAAGGGCTAAGGCTAATGGATATTGGAGTATATGATAAAATTAAATTTTACATTTATTAAAAAACAATATCCTTGTATACTTACAGGCCTTTGAAGCATTGACCATTGATTCAAATGTTACACCATCAACAGGTATACTTGTGTAATTCTTAGCTGTTGGCAATTTTGCAGATATTATAGCGGAGCCAATATAAAAACCGTGGTTTGCATCAGGTGGATATTCTTGCCATTTTAAAAATACAAATTCGAAATCAATTGTCACTGTTGTAGTTGATTTTGGTGGTAATCTCATTAGCAATTCCAAGTGGTAAGGCCTTTGTCTACTTCGTCCTGGAGAGTAGTACTGCTTCTTCACTAGATTACTTTCTGCTTCTCCATTTATTCTAAGGGTGCTAAGTTGTATTGGTAACCACCATGGTGCATTTTCTAATAAAACTATATCAATGGGTGCCCAATAACTATTTGTGATTTCAGTAACTATTCCACCAAATTCTTTCCCATAGCCTAGGACATAGCGGTTAAAGTAAAGTGGTGGTGGTATTGTGACAGAAAATTTATTATCTAAGCCATACTTGGCTCCAATATTTATCATGGGACTATCAGCCTTGACTTCATATACAGCTAAAATAGTATCACTTCCACCTCTTTGCGACTGAGTTATATTATTTGGTGGTGGGGATAATTTGAATGGCAGAGTATCATTTGATGTTACATCAACATATACCTTACTTGATGATGAAAGTGGACATCCACCAAACAATCCTTGCCCAAATAGCAGTTTAAAAGACCAGTTCATACTATTTATGATTTTAAAATCATACACTAGTGCAACAGTTTGCTTCACTTCAAAGTTGTAGCTAGTACAATCTTTGTTCATACATACTTTTCTTATGTGTACTCCTATAGAGTGATAGTTTGTATTGTGAATCAATCTAGAGTTTAATAATGAAGCAAATCCATGGTTTGATTCACATGGTAATAATTTTTTCCATGGTGTTAAGTTTTCAGTGCATACTATTTCTCGAGGTAATGATGCATATCTTGCAAATTCAGAAGTATAATTATTTTCCATAGCTCCTGAAGGAGACAAAGCTATTCTTGGGCTGATTGTATTATATGTGTCAATAAAATTTAATGATGCACAAAACAGGCCTGAAAGTGTGGCACTTAATTTTTTCCAATTATCATCAACATTAGTCACCGTTGGTGAGAACCACGCATTGAGTTCAGCACCTGGTGCGGCATCTAGAACAGGGTAGCCCCATTGTTTATGTCTCCATTGGCCCTCTGTTAATGTCAAATGTAACTCTTCAACTTGAAATCTTGTCATAATTTCCTTAATGGAACGAGGCGATAAATGCGAATGTTCAACTGTAAGAGAGAAATAAAATTATTAGTACAAATCTTAATAACAAGAAAAACATACAAGAAAATTGTTAATTTTGACATAAATCTTACATGCATCTCCAGTAATTAGAGTAATAAATTGAAAATAAACATATAAATGCATCGGCGGTAAAGGTTTAATATATACTTCTTCTTTAAAGTCATCGCCGCTAACTCTAAGCGTTTGAGAAAATAAGAAGAAAAAAGTAATAATTTGCGGTTTCCACATTGTATTGAACAGAAATGTTTACTCTTTAGAAGTTTTTTATTACTTATACTTCAGATTTCAATCTGGTTTTGTAACTAAAACAATACCATTTGTTTTCAATATTCTCTACATCTTTTGAGATGTAGGCACTTCAAAAACAAAATGTAACGTCATGAGATATCAGATTAGACGGCACAGGGCGGTGTTGCCAGATATCAGAGACATTGTTTCCGTAATTTGTTATTGGAAATACGTATAAAATCATTTTGATAAACTCAAACTAAATTCCATACAAAATTCGTATATCTAGAATCTAAAAAGGGATTTTTCAGTGACTGTTTCAAAAAATCGATTTTTTTTCAAAACTGGATAGAGCGCAACTAGTAGGTGTGAATTCCGTGAAACAAAATCTGTTTAGTAAGTTATCCGCATTGACTGCTCTAAATCCGTAAAGATGCGGCAACACAAGCACCGGCGGTCATCATTCATTAATTGTAGTCAGAATCAGAAACAGTTTTAATGTCAATTGTCCGCAATCAATTAGTCTATCATTGTCAATACTATTGTTTGTTAACAATTTGGCAAAAATATAATATGCCAAGTTTTCCAACTGCATACAGAAAATTCTGTATTTGTTGTGTTTTCAGAACAATGTACAATTAATTATATGTATTGAATATTGTGTCTATAATTCGGTGAAAAAATATAATTTATAAAATACATAGAAATATTTTATTTAGTACATAGTAATACTATATTACTATGTATTTTCATGTTTGAATTAAATTATTTAATATAAATAAAATTAGCAAATATATTTAAACATGTTTGTATTATAAGTAATAACTCTTGGTGAGAGAAAACTGGTGTTTTTGAACAAATCTCCATTTGAGCTTTGTTTATATTCTGGCGCGATTCTCTGTCGTTATTTATGTAAAAATAATTATACTGGCTAAATTGTGTAAAATAGGTTGTCACAGAAGCAAAAGAACTAATAAGAAGAAAAGTAGTAATATTTCGACGGTAAGTTGTAACTATTTGATTAATAATCAACTTATAACTCTATTTAATTATTCCTTTTTCAGATTTTAAACGAGACTATAAAATATGGATAACGAATTTGTTGATATATCAACAAGTTTAAAATTGCAAATAGGTTATGGAATTGGTCACGTTTTAAACGATGTATGTGCTAGTTTGTGGTTTACGTATTTCTTAGTGTTTTTCCACCTTGTGCTTGAATTCACTGCATCTCAAGCTGGGTACCTTATGTTAATTGGTCAAGTTGTTGATGCCATATCCACCCCTTTTATTGGCTACCACTCAGACCATACGGATAATTCTATGAGTGCTTGGTATGGGAAACGGAAATTGTGGCATCTTTTTGGTATGTTATATTTTGTATTACACTTTTAAAGTGTATTAATATATCTTATTTTAATAATTTGTTGTTTTTAGGTACATTTTGTGTGCTTATTTCTTTTCCATTTATATTTTCTGTATGTATTGGATGTTCTACAAGTCACAAATGGGCACAAATGTATTATTATGCAGCATTTATTCTGATATTTCAAATTGGATGGGCTGCTGTACAAATATCCCATTTAAGCTTAATACCAGAATTAGCTGAAGATCCATATGTCAGAACACATCTTACAGCTATCAGGTGCTATAATTTAATCCTAGCAAAATTTTACATCCATATTTGCAAATGCCTTATCAACAGATAATTAAATCACACTCCTTATATTAAATTCGAAAGTAATAAAATTATACTCAAGGATTTTGCCCTAGTAACCCTAAAGCTGAACATATTGTTATAATATTAATGTGTTCCACAGATTTGGATTTACAGTATTCTCTAATTTGTTTGTATATGTAATAACATGGGCTATATTACATTTTACTGGAAATTGTGATAAGGAGGTGAGTAATTATGTCTCCAAATGATAATTATTAATTTGTATGCTCAAATATTATTTAATTAATGATTCATTTGTTACAGCAAATTGGTCCAAGAGATGTTTGGAAGTTTAGAGAGATTATGTTAATTGTTCTAGCTATGGGATCCATTGCATCAATTTTATTTCACACTTCAGTAAAAGAAAAACAATCAAGATATGTACAACAGGAAACAGAGAATACAGTACACTGCAATTTATTTAAAAACTTAATTTTATATCAGGTATTATAGTATAAATATTTTTCTGTCAATCCTCTATATTACATAAAAAAATATAATGCATATATTAATATTGAGAAAGAAATTAATACTTTATTTATTTTGCTATATTTATAAAACATAAACATTACAAACTGTTTGAAGTACTGAAATTTATAGGTAGCAGGTGTATACATGAGTACAAGGCTAGTAGTAAATGTCTCCCAGATGCTAATACCCCTATACTTACACCGTACCTTGGGATTGGCAGCCCGATCTCTTGCTGTAGTACCATTGGCAATGTACCTTGGCAGTCTCATGGCAGCTGGAGTTCAAAGATTAGCACCTAGATCATTGACTAGGAAACTAAGCTATCTTATTGGAGCTATTTTGTCACTTTGCGGCTATTTGTGGATCTATTTTGAGTTTGACAACATCTATAAAGTTTATTACATTTATGTGGTTGCAGTTTTTATAGGTCAGTAATACATGTCTGCTCTTGTGACCTTAAAATTAGTAGTAGTGTCTTTTATTCAATTTGACTGCAACTGGTATTGTATCTCTTTTTCTAAGTTATATATATTTTTTTATAGTATAGCAGACTACGGAGAAGGTGGGTCTCCAATATGGTAAGAGAACACCGCCATCCATGTATAACCGCGCCACATTCCGCGTATTGGTTGCGTTGCCGATTTTTTACGCCCCTTAAGCGGTACTTTAAGAGCCTCCGATATCCTCACTCACTCTTCGAAACACAGTACAAGTACCATTTCACGCTGAGTATTCTTTGAGCACGTGGTATCACTTCGGACGAGTCAGCCCAATTTGTGCATCAGCATCGGTCTCCCATAGGTGTGACAATATTAAGACACCAAGCCCTTCCAGAGAATGAATAAATTAATAATTGTCTAGACCGGGATTCGAACCTGATATCTCTGGCTTCAAGGTAGACCTATTGAACCACTTAGACATTAGGCTCTATTTATATTTGGCTTTAACCATTTTTATATATCTCAAACTAATTGTTTTTATAATTTTGATTGAATATGCAGGCTTTGGAGGTGCTCAGATGCTAGTAACAAGTCTTTCATTAACAGCTGATCTTGTTGGAGAAAGCACACAGGCATCTGCATTTGTTTATGGACTAATGAGTTTCACTGATAAATTGTCTTGTGGGATTGCTATTGCTGTCATTCAAATGTAGTAAGTAGTTATTTATTAAGTTAAATATTTAGTTTTTATTACATGGTTACTAAAGCAAAATCCAGTATTACATAATTAAAATGTCAATAGTGTATGTATATCAAAGATACACATTTACCTATGTTTAAAATCGCCCTGGGCAGGAGTTTCCAGTGTAAAGCAAGGTACTAAAATTTATTTCAGTGCTGATTCAGCAGAGGAAACATATTATCGCTATGTCCTATCACTAGTATGTGGTGCTGCTACTATGTTAGGACTAATGTTTACTTTGTCTTTGCCTAATCTTACCCACAACACAATATCAGTTGCAAGTAAGTTTAATATGTCATTTTTATTTTGAACAAAAGTATATTTAAATGTATAAGTTACAACGGAGAAATTTCAGTAGTATAATACATTTTGATACTCTTTTAGATACTATGATAATCATTTACTGTTTTTCAGATAATCTATCTGTAAATGCAACAGACCATGAAACTGTACCCTCAGGAATGGACATTTGAGGTCAACTAAGTTAAAAAAATGATCTACTGTATAAAGATTGTATATATGAAGCAAAGTGATATTATTAATAAGAAAAATATTGCAGTACATTATTTAAGTAATAAATTCTATTTGGTTTAAACTAACTTTTATTATATACTTCATGGTAAATAAAACAACTCATATGGTGAATAATAAAAATACTTTAATATCACATAAAAGCTTACGCAGCAATTTTTAGTAGAAAAGTAATTACTTTATAATTTTAATAAATAGTTCTTAGAAAGCTGGCAGTCATAAGCACAATACAAATATGGAAAGGTGAGAATTATTCAGCAGCAGCAAGTGCCATTACTGTAAAACGCACTTCATTAGGATCTCTTGCCATAAATTCCTTGCATACATTGGCAGCATCTTCAAGAAAAGTGGAAGGAGATGAAGGACCATGGTTGATAGGGAAAGCTTTACGACCATCCAACTCATATAAGGCTCCATCTTTATGGACAAAAGTAATGAAGTGATGATTTACAGGTTCATCAGGATTAGCTTGAGTTTGTCCTTCCTGGGCAAGTTCTTGATGAGCATTAATAATCCCTTCACTGTTATTAAACAAAGTACTGCGTGCAACTGGATCCAAGTCCTTGGCTGCATCAATAAATTTTTTCAGGTATCCATCAGCTATTATTATTTTGTCGGTATTGTTAGCAACTGCATGAATAACTGCAATTGTGCCACATGCATTGCTTATATTTTGTTTCATATAAAAAAGATTCTTTGACACTTCTTGACCTTTAGAAAGAATCTCTGCTTCTTCATTATTCTTAAATTTTTCGTAAGCTTCTGATAGGGGAAAAAGAAGAGTTACTGCAACGGCTGGACTAGGAACCCAAGACAACATCTCTGGTTCGAGTCCCATTACGTCAACGATATTCCATTTGGTAGAAACGCCATGTTTCTCGAGAAACTTGTTGATAACTTCAGGATTGGACTCCAAAGGAATTAATGCCTCAGCAGCCATTTCGTATCTTTATAAAAATATATATGATTTTTAAGGTTACCGCAAAATATTTTATATAATGATAATAAATCAGTACTTACTATAATCGCTGGTCTGACCAAGAAAATAGCTTAAAAAATGATATTCCTTGAATTTTTTTCGACAAATATCTGTGACTTGTAACACAAACTCTTTCTGTATGACTTGTAAGAAATTTTTATTGATTTTTATTTACCCTTATTGAATATAACATTAAGGACAATTGACATTTTCGTATAAATAAAATTATAAAGATTTAGTAGATCAATGTTTTCTAAATAAGGGAATAAAAAGTATAATTTTGGATTACAAATAACCAATTTTTATATAAAGATGTTATATTTTTGTGAAATATGAGACTAGTGATTATATTCTCTATATTTTACTTCATATGTTAAAAGCTGACACTGTGGTGGTTTTGGTACTAATGACAAATTATTGAGTAATGACTATTGACTGTTCTCAATTCTCAGTTTATCGTGTTTAGTATTAAGTTTAAATTCCATGTTAAATAGTGATTTTATTATAATCTAGAAACGTAAAACCTATATGAAATGATATCAAAAAGCACATGTAATTACAAGACAAATGTCTAGCATTTACAATATAAAATTCAATATGTAAACTATGAGTAATTCCTTGAAGATAAACAAGTTTTTATTTGATCAAAATGGCTGTTTGTGGTCTTCGAACGATTCTATTAATCGTCTGTATACTGGAGCTGGTAATTATTTCTTTTTTCAATATGTATTCGATAAGTGTAACAACCGAATTTGGTATCTACTCATATCCTTTCATGATACATGATATCATCTCAAAATGTGGTTTGTAGTAAGTTATGAGTTCCGTTCAAAAGTCCGGCGTGTGTTATTTATAGAAAATAACTAGGTATATTCCAAATATAATAAAAAAAACGCTTACAAATGCTTTAAAATCTGATAAATGTATAGTGAGAAAATATAAATATTCATCAACAGATAGTTATGATTTATTAGATTTAATGTAATTTAGGGGTTGAAACTACTTTTTACACATCAGTTGTTTGTATGTTACTGTTTCTTAACAGTTTTGTTTCCTTAAGTACCTATAGCAATATGTGAGGAGGTCTATATGTCAGACATATATCATGCAGGTATTACTTATCTAAATGTATTTTGGTACTAAGTTGATATTTATAAAAGTAATTTATTAAAGAGAGGTTTCATTTTATTATAGATTGTTACAATACAAAGGCAGGTGTTTGACTTCCTGGGTTACATGTGGTTACCAATTATAACAAATTTTATTAACATTCTTCTCATCATATTTGGGTCATTTGGAGCAGTTCAATATGTCACAAGATACCTTATCGCTGTGAGTATACATCATCAGTTTTATTCAGTTGTTTTAGATTTTTATGAATCATCGTCTATCCATCGCGTGGCGAGACAAACCACTGCCAGCGGGGAATGTTATTTTTATGAATAATCAGTATGTTTTCAGATATTGAAGTTAGGAGCAATATATATTTTCTGTGTTCTTCTTTTTTGTCTAATACAACTAATCTCAATCTAATATTATTTGAATTTTTATAAAAAAAAAATATTTTCAGTATGCTTTATGGAGTTTAATATGGTTAACATGGAATATTTTTTTGATTTGTTACTATTTGAATGTTGGAACACTGAATAGGGTATGTTTATTTTTTTCAATTTTATTGCATAAATGAATATTCAAGAGTAGTGTTAAAAAATGGTGTGTTAATTTTTATTTGTTATTCTTTGCAGGAAAATGGCTTATTATCACTTGGTACAGGAAGTGTTAGCTGGTGGGAGAGTAATGGTTGGGGATGTCAACCTGTTTGGGGGGAAGTGGATGGACCAGGGACATGGAGACCAGCTCGAGTGGATGGCTGTTTTCTGCCGTGGCATCATATTGAATTGACACAGTCCTCTATAGCAGCATTACTTACAGCCACAGCCTTGCCACTTACAATATTACTTGCTTTTCGGTCTTTGAAGAGACAAAAGCCTACCTCAGGTAAATTTGGTAATATTTATTTAAATAGAAATATTATCTCTTTCTTTGCTCCAATTATGGTGAAACTTGTCTAGAAAGATAGTCAAACACATAGAAATACGTGTACCCCATGTTAACAAAGATTAAAGAATTTTATTTAATTATATACAGCCAAACCTGTGTAAGCAAGAGTTCAAGGGACTACAATCTCGTTCTTGCTTGTAGAAGTTCCTCACTAATCTGAGTTTCTCGCTAATACTAGCAATACGTAGCATAGCAAGTACTAGTGTAAAAAATATGTAATATGATAATATAATATATAAAATGGACAACCATGGGCAACCGAGCCACAATCCGGGTATTCGTTGTTTCCGGCTTTTTACGCCATTTAAGCCGCATTTTTAAGGGCCTCCGATATTCTCACTCACTCAGCGAAACACAGTACAAGTACCGTTTCACCCTGAGTATTCTGTGAGCCCGTGGTGTCAGTTCGGACAAACCGGCCCAATTAGTGCGTCTACATATGCTTTAGCATAGCTCTCCCACGGGTGTGACAGTATTAAGACAATCGCCCGGCCACTATCAAGCATTTCCAGAGACATTATAAATTAAATTATAATTGTTCAGACTTGGATATGAACCCGATACCTCTCGCTTCGTGGTAGACCGTTTATATCACTTAGCTACGAGACTCTCAAAATACCCTTATAGAAGTATTATAGATAAGTAGCATTCTCCCTTATGGTGATGCATGACGGAAAAATGGACTCTTTTTTACAGAGTTTTCTGTTTCTCGCTAAAAGAGTTTATGGGAGCTTAAATGATGGGTCCTAGCTACTCTCATTTATAGCTTCTCAATTATCACGTTTTATTACCACGTTTGACTGTATACATATTTTAATTGCAGATAAAAATACCTTGCAGAGACGTCAAGTTTTCTCAATAGAATTAAGTCCCACCGAAACAAATATAAGTGAAAGTTCGCTCAAACCGATGACTCCACGTAGAGTCAAACGGCGATCTCGTAGATCGTATAGAAACGCTGGCTACATGGCATCAAATGCTTCACTGCCATCCGATTCCAGATCATCTAGACCAACTTCTGCCCATTCCTCCTACTCAAATTTTCATGCAGCTCGGCCAAATTCCTATCTCTCATCAAATGGGACTCTCCGTTCACAGGATACGTATGAATTGCCTCCACCACCAGTTGAATCAATACCAATAATCACAAATAGGTATGAGACGGTTAGACGAAGTAAATCAAAGCGAGGGCAGGATGTAGTCGGGCCTTACAAGGAGCCAGTTAGGTATGAGCCAAGGAATGATAATGTTTATGAAGCTAACAGATACGATGGAAACTTTGAGAGAGATATGCCAAGGGAGATATCCAGAGAAACACCGAATGAGGGGTATGGGAATGACTTGTATGGTGGTTATGGGGGATATGTGGAGGGAGCCTGGGAAGCTCCGCCTCCACCCGCTCCTCCTTATTCAGCTAGAGCTACCCCACAAGCCCCAGGTCCCCCAGCCTACCAACCTGTCAATGATACCTATAATGTTGTGCCTTAATTTGTGCATTTACCTCTGCACTGAAACCTACTGTTAATGAATAGGAGAAAGTTCTTAGATGTCAAAGAACATGCTCAGTTCAGGGAATAATTTATTAAAACATTTTGCAATGCAAAATATTTTTAGTGTCACACTTTATACAATTCAAAAACTTAAGAGAACAATTAAGTTATACTGTAGATATGGACGTTCTATAAATATA